>MU377301.1:0-32244 GCA_022495195.1 Xylaria digitata
ATTTTTAATTTATATATTATATTTATTAATTATATATTTTATAAAACTAAATTATTTATAATAATTTATAAAATTTTTATTAAAAGTTTATTAATTATTAATTTAATAATTATAATATATTTAAAAATTAAATTATTATTATATTTATATTAAAAAATATTAATTATTTTTTAAATATAATAAAATTAAAATAAAAATATTTATATATTTAATAATATTTTTTTTTTTAAATATTTATAATATAATAAAATATATTATTATTAATTTTTTATTTTAATATATAATTAAAAATATTAATTATATTTAAATTTTTTATTTAATTATAAATTTAATAATAATTTTTATTAATAAAATTATTTAAAAATTTATATATAATATTATATAATAAAAAAATATAATTAGTTATAATAATATAATTATATTATATAATACAGTTATATATAACATAAATAATAAAATAGCTAAAAAATTAAAAAAAAAATTGTATTAAATTTATATTTTTATTAGCTTTTTAAAAATAGTTTTCTTTTTTTTATACAACAAATATTTATAAAGTTAAGTGTTAATTAACCTTACCCCCCCCTTGTTTTTTAAATAGTTTGTGTACACTTACTTTAAAAATTAAATTAATTTTAAGTTACCGGTTAATAAAATCCTTTTCTACTTTTTTTTTTATTTTGTTTATATTTTTATTTATATTACTATTTTTTTTTTTTTAGCCGGGCCGCTTAACGTTTCTATGTTTTACCCTTTTTAATAAAATTACGTTTTTAATAGGCCGCTTTATATTTTTACTATATTTTACTACGTTAAACACTATTGTTTTTAATAACGCATGCTAAGCTTTAAAAAAAAAAAAAAAAGTTTATTATAACGTAGTAAATATAATAAAGTTAAAGGGTTAAATTGTTAAAGATAAAAATAAGTTATAAATAATATAAACTTAATAAAAATATAAAACGGCATAAAGTATATATAACTTTAGTAAAACAAAACTAATAATAAATAATATAAAAAAAAAATTTATAGTTTTTATGCTTTAGAAATGAAATATTTATACTTTAAAATATTTTATTTTTTATACTTATTTAAATAAAATTATTTGCTAAAAATAAAAGATCTTAATTTTAATAACTACTTTATAAATTAATACATTTTTAAATATTTTTATTTTTATGCTTTAAAAATAAAATATTTATATTATAAAATATTCTATTTTTTATAGTTGCTTAAATAAATAATAAAGGCTAACCTTATGCCATTATATTTAGCTTAAATTAAAAATTATAACTTTAGCTTTTTAACACTTTATATACTAACTTTATAATAACTTAATTATAAATTTTATAATAATTAAAAACTAGAACTATTTTTAAAGCTGTTTATTATAGCAAAAATTTTTATTAACGCTATTAATTAGGCTATTTATATTTATATTTTTTTTTTATTAGTTATTTTTAAGTTTTTATTATTTTTATTAACATTTTTAGTTATAGCTGTATTTTTGTTATTTTTATTAACATTTTTAGCTATAGCATTGTTTTTTTTTGTTAAATTAATAGCTAAGTTGTTATTATTAGCTAAATTGTTATCGATAGTTTTTAACTGTTTAATAAAATTGTAACTAATAAGTGCTATATAATTTGTTAACTAGGCGTAATATTTATTTTGCAGCTAATTTTTATATTAAGCTTGCTAGGCAGCTAGCTTTTAATTTATATTAATTTGCTTGTTTAGCTAACTTAATAATTTTTAACGCTTATTACCTTTAAACAAAGCTGTTGCAATAAATATAAATTAGTTATAATTGTTTAAAAGATTTTTAACTGTGTTGTTTGTAGCAAATATAAACTATGCAAGCGTAAGCAAATTAATATTAAATATTTAATTAAAAATTTTTTTAGCTGCAGCTTTATATTTAATGCTATTTATATTAAAAAACATATTTAATGCTTTAATTTAATTTAAAAAAACAAAGCACTAATGTTATTTAAAAAAAGCATGCTAGGCCAACTATATATATAAATTAATGTTTATACTAAATGCAACTTTTAACTGCTAAACAAATTGCAATCGCTTATATGCTGTTATTTTTATAATTTATTATTTTTAAAATATAACTTTAAAGCTTAATTAATATTATTATTATTAAAAGTGCTTTTTATTGCAATAATATGTTAATTTATGCAGTATTTTTAATTATAGCCATTTATAAAAAAAATAATAGTGTATAATTAAACCAAATCTAGCAGAAATTTAATAATATAGCTTTAAATAAATAGTATTTAGTTATAAAATACTAAAAAACCGATTGTGTTAATATTAACTATTATAATATAAGCTAACGCGTTATTTATATAAAATGTAGCTATTGCTTTAGCTTGCTTTATAGCTTAATAATTAATTAAAATATTATAAACTTTAAATTTAGCCAAATTAAAAATACAAGCTATATGCTTAAAAACATATAATTAATAACTAGATAAAAATTATAATAAAAAGTAAAAAATAAGATATTTATAAATATAAAATATTTTATTTTTTAAAGCAGTAAAAGTAGTTATATAAGTACTATATGCGCTTTAAAAAATAAAATATTTATAAATTTAAAATATTTTATTTTTAATGCATTAAAAAATAAAGAAATATGTTATTTATTGTTAAACTAAAGTTAATTATGTTATAATAACAGTTTAAATCAACTTGTCTTTATTTTTTTATAAATTTAGCATAAACTGAAATAAAAAAGTTAAAACAAAAAATTTAGTAGTTAAAAAGTGTAAAAAGCTAAATTAGCAAACTAGCAATATTAACTGCTAGTTTTAATAAAATGTATTAAATATAAAAAACGTTTTACAGTTAATAGCGTTAACAAAAAGCTTATAATATGTTAGCGCTATATTAAAAATGTTAGTATGGTTTATAATGCTAACAATGTTATTAATAAGCGTAAGAAATTTAATAAGATTTATATTAACTAAAACTACTTTAAAAATATTAGCAGTTTTTAAATTATATTTAAGCTTATTATTAATTTTAATAGCATTTTTTTTTATTTTTATAAAATAATTTTTAGCAAACATTTTAAACTATATTTTAAATTGTTTTTATTTTTGTAATAAAAATAAAAGCGCTAGCTAAATTATTATTAATTTGCTTGTTTTTTTATTTATAATATTAGCAATAATGTTAACAAAGTTTAAAGCTTTAATTGCTTGCTTATATAAGTTATAATATATGTTTATTAATATTATAACATGTTTAACTTTTATAACGTTAATAAATAAGTTTTGTTTATTATTTATAAAAGCTAATAAAAAAGAATTAAAGATTTTTTATAGTACAGCTTACTTTAAACTAAATTCTTTAAATATTAATATAATTATATTATAAAACTTAATTTAAACTGCAGTTTGCTACTAATTTGCTAAGTTATAAGCTTATTAATAAAAAAAGCAGTTAAAGCTTAAAGTTAAAGCAACTTTTAAAAATGTTTTAGCTAATAAAAAAGGTAGATTTTAAATAGTTTAGCTTTGCTTGCTTTTATAACTATTGTTATAATTAATTTTAAAGTTTAATATAATATTATATAGCTTTATAAATGCTAATAAAACCTTTGTAAGCTTATATTTATTAGTTTTAAGTTTTTGTATGCAAAAAAACTGCTAAAATATTTAAAGTGCTTTATTTTAATTTTTTATTAAATAATTAAAATATAAAATTAAGCTTAAAAATAATATGTTTATATTAACTTTAATAAACTGCTTAAGATTAGCTTTTATAAAATATAATAAAGCAGCAATTAACAATATTAAAAGCGCGTTATTAATATTTTTTATAGTAATAAATATAACTTTAAGTTTTTGTTGCATTTAAGCAACAATATAACAGTTTTTATTTTTTTTTAACGCTATAATATTAATAAATACAACTTTAATTTGTAACATATAAATAAAACTTTATTTACTATTAGTTAACTTTTAGTTAGCGTTAGTTTTAAAATATAAGTATAAAAAGCTAAAAAAATTAAATATTATATATATATTAATTAAAATTTTATTGTTATAAATATAAAAAATAAAATATATATAATATATAAATATTTTATTTTTTATATTTAATAATGCTATAATAAAAATTTATAATTAATATAAAAATAATATTTTAAGTTAAATAGTTTTAAAAAATAGTAATATGTTGTTATAACGTTTAAGTTGTTTTTTATATTAATAATAATAATAATATTATATATATTGCTAAAAATAGATTTTAAAAGGTTATTAAAGTTAGCAATTTAATTAATGTTAGCTTTTTTAACTAATGTTTTATTTAGTAAGTAAAACTAGTTAAATGTATTAAATTTATTTTTTTATATAATATAGCGCAAGTTTTTGCTGTTATAATTATTATTTTTGTTGGAATATTAGGGTTAAGATTTAAGGGCGCTAACAGTGTTGGTTTGCTAAATATTGCGTTTATTTTAGCGTTGGACAGCCGGGCAAGGTGTTGTTATTTTGGCAGGGAAAAAGGGGTTAAAAAATAAAATATTTGTAGCGGTTTTATTGCTAGCAAATAGTTAATATAGCAATATTATATATAAAAAAAAAAAGTTATAATGTTAAAAAAAGAAGCAAAATAAATAGCAGTACAAAAAATAATATATATAAAAATATTTTATTTTTAAATATAAGCTTATTTGTTTTTATAGTATTGTATAGCATTATTATTACTAAATATTTAAAATATTTTATTTTTAAAACTTATTATTTATTACAAAGTTTTAGCTTTTTTTGTTTGCTTAATATTATTTATACTTTTGGCTTTTTTTTTAGTTAAAGTTTAACAATTTTTGTTATGCTTTTTAAGTTTATATAAACGCTTTTTAATTTTTTGCTTGTTTTTTTATTATTTTTTTTTTGCTTTTTGCTTTTTTTTTTTAACTTTTTTTTTTTGTTGCTACAGCTTTTTTTATTTTTTTTTTTTAAGCTTTAATTGTTTTAAAGTTTTTATTTTTAGCTGCTTAAAGATTTTTAAACATATTATTTGCAATTAAACTAATAAATTCGTTTACAATTAAATTGTTTAAGTTAGCAAGCTTTACAATTTTTTTAATTTTAGTAAAAAGCATATAACTTTTATTAGTTTTATTTTTAGCTATTTTTATAGTATAAAAAATATAGTTAATAAAGCTATAGTTTTTAAATAAGTAGCAATTTTTAAAATGTTTTATTGCTAGTTATATAATAATAAAAATGTTATTGCATATTTAGCACAAAAAGCTTTTAAATATAAATTAGCTTAAATTTATAGCTTTTAATAAATAATAAATATAAGGTTAGTTATAAAAGCATTAGATTATTTTATAGCATATAATAGTGCTTAATTTGCTTTTAATTTTTTTATTAATAATATTTTTAATAATAAGCTGCTACAAATACTTTTTTTATATAATGCTTTTATGCTTTTTATATATAGTATTAATAACAATTATAATAGTTTAATATATAAATCGTAATTAATTAATTTTAATAAAGCAACTAAAAAGTTAGTTTAAAGCGTTAGCATTTTATAATAACGAAACTATAAAGCTAATATAGCAACAATTATAAAAATTAATACTTGTTTTAACAATATATATATTACAAATTAGGATTTCGATGTTTAAGCTAGAATTATTAAAGTTAGCTATAACGGCCGCTTTTTTATTATTAGTTTAGTAAAAAGCAATAGTTTAAACATTAATTTTTAATAGTTAAAAAAAGATATAGATTTTTTTAATTAAAAACATTAGCAATTTTTAAAAAAATAAAATATAATAAAATTTTAAATAAAATATTTTATTTTATAAAAAGAATAATATTTAGTAATATGCTTTTATAAAATAAAATATTTATAATAAATAGATATTTTATTTTTTAAAAAAAAAAAAGGAAATATATTATAGATTTACTATTAAAACTAAAAAGATTTTACTATAATAATAATATAATTAAGTAGTTTAAAATAATTTAAGTTAGGTTTTGTTTTAAAGTAGTTAAGCATATTAAAAAATAGTTATATTATAAGCTAGCTTTGTTTTAAAAAAAATTTAATTTAGCTAATCTAGTTTAAAGGCATTATAGTTTAAAAGTTGTTTTTTGTTTTTTTATATATATAGCTTGCGTTACTATTTTAAGTATTTTAAATTAAATTTTTAATTTTTTAAATATTTATTATTATAATTTGCTTTTATAATTTTTTGTTTATATTATTGTTTTTTTTATTGCTTTTATTTTTATTAGCATTATTATTTTTATTTTTGCTATTGTTATTGCTATTATTTTTTTTACGCTTGTTTTTTTTATTTTTATATAAGCATAATATTTTAATATTATTAAGGTTTAATGTTATAATATTAAGCTTTTTTTATATTTTTAAGTTAAGCATAATAATATTATTTTAACTTTTTTAATTGTAGCTTTATTTGCAATAAAGTATATTGTTTGCATTTAGCTACGTTTAGTTAGCTTTGTTTTTATTAAAAAATGCTGTATAAAAGCAGCTTTTATATACTAAATATTAAAAGTTATAAATTGTTTAAATATTGCTGCGCAAAATAATATATATAATAATAAATTTAGCTTTTAATAAATTGTTTTTTAATAATATGCTTTTACTATTTAGTATATTAATTTTAGTATTTATATTATAACGTAAAAATATTTGCTTATAAATTTGGCTAATTATAATTTTGTACATATTAAAGCTTTAATTATACTGTTTAACAATATAGCTAAAAAGTTGTAACAATAAGGTTTATTACTTATAATTTTTATTATTGTATATATTAGTTAACTTAATTTTTTAATTAGTTATTTAGCTGTTATTTAAATGTTTAATAAAAGCAAAAATATTGCAAGCTAAAAGTTAGTTAATACTGTTTATATTTATATAACTTTAAAACTTTATTAGCGTATTTAAATTAAAACTTTTTGTATATATTGCAAACGCGTTATAATGCTGTAATAAAAAAAAAATATTAAAAAGCTTTAAAAAACTAAAACAAAAATAGCTTAACATATTTTTAAAGTAGTTTATAAGCAGTATAACTAAAAATAATAAAAAGCACTTTTAGTAAATCGATTTAATAAGCTAATATATAATATTTTTAAAGTTTTTGCATGTATAAGCTTTATTAGCAACAAAAATATTAAATTTTTAAGCTAAAAATATTAATATAATTTTTATTTTTTAATTAGCTAAAATAAAGTTAATGTTTTTATTATTATAATTAAAAAAGCTTAATTGTTTTTTTTTTTAAATAAGTAAGGTTTTTAATTTTTTTGCTAGTTTTTTTAGCATGCTAAGTATAAAAGGTTAAATAAAATAATATAATAACTATTTTACTAGTTTATAATATAGTTAGCAAAAAAAAAAAAGTAAAAAAGTATTAAAAAACGGAATATTTTTAGCTATAATTTAAATATTTTATTTTTAATTAAATAAACATATTTTAAAGTTAAACAAATTAAGTTTTGTTATAAGTTGCTATAAACTAGTTTTATTAAAAACATATAACTTTTTAGTTTTATTTATTTTAGCTTTATTTTTGTTATATGCTAAATAAATATTAAAAGCATTAAAAAAAAATTTATATAATGTATTATAAGTTTGGCTTGTAATTAATAAAATAGTTAAAACTAATAATAAGTAATATTGCTAGCTTTTTTTTAATGTGCTAATTTTAGCTTTGTAGTAGTAGTTGGCCAATACTTTTTTATATATAACAGTTTTATTTATGCTGCATTTGTTAGCAAAAAAAATAAATTATAAAAAAGCAAACAGTTTATTAAATATAAATACAATATTTGTTATAAATAAAAATAGTTAGCTGTTATTAATTTAATAGCTATAAAAAGCTAAAAAATAAAATAATAAAAAATAAGTTAAATATTTTATTTTTTAAACTTTTTTTTTTATAATAAAATTGTGGGCTTGTTATATATAATAGTAATATATGTTTTTAAAAATATTTTATTTTTTAAAGTTATTTATATTTATTAATTAATTAATGCGGCTTATATATTATTTTTATATGCTTTAATATTTTAGCATTTTTTTAGTTAATATTAAATAATAAGGCAGCTTGTTTAATAATAATGCTAAGTTTTTTAAAATTATTAGATATAGCATTTATAATAGCAATATATTGCTTTTTATAGCGTTATGCTTTATTTTTAGCGCAAGCTTTTATAATTTAAATATTTTTAAATTAGTTATTGCGATTTAGGCTAAAAAAGTTAGCAAGCAAAGTATTGTTTGTTTAATTAAAAAAAAGATTGTTTATTTTTATAGCATTGTTAGCTTAAACAATAGTATTAACTTTATTTTTTATATAAGCTTTATAAAAAGGCTTTAAAAAGCCAATTTTTATAATGCTAATTTTAGTAGCTATTTATTTATAAATATAAGCAAAATTTTTTTTGCTAAAATGTAATAAGCTTTAAATGCTTTGTTATAAACTAACAGCTATAAGCAGCTTATATAGCATATATATTTTAAATTGTAATTTAAAACATTTGTTATAATTTATAATTTAATTAAATATTTAAATAACATTTATTAAGTTTTAGTAAATGTTTTTTATAATAGCTTTGTAAGCAAAAAGCTTAAATTTAAAAAAGCTAATTTGCAGCTTTAATATAACTTTATTTTAAACAAAAACAGCAAGCATAATATAAGCGCTAAAATAAATAACGTTTGTTATAGCATTAAAAATAATAATAAGCGTATATAAACAAATTATTATATGCTTTTGTTTGCAATAAATATTATTTTTAAAATTATAATAACGTTTTTAATAAAATAATATAAACATAATAATACAGTATTAATAGTTGCTAACAAATTTTTTAAACATATATTTAATAATATTGTTTAATAAACAAAAATGTTTAAAAAATTTAATAAACAGTTAATAAGCTGCTATAATAGTAACAAACTTAATGCTTTATTATAATATTAAGTTATTTTATTGTATAATAAATAATAAAAAGTTTGGCATTTAGCTATTTATAAAGCGCTAAAAAGCATTATATAAAAAGTTTTATTATTAATTGTTGTTAAAAAAGCTTTAAACTAAGCTAGTAACTAAAAAGCCAGCGTTTTATTTATTAAAATGTTTTTTTATATTAGCAACAAATAAAAGCATGGTTTTAAAATTAAAAATCTTTTTAAATTTGCTATATAATTAATAGTTATAATAAAATTATAAAACTATTAATATTAAAAAAAAAAATATAAATAACTAAACTTATAAACTATTTAAAAAATAAAATATTTTAAAGTAGTTAAAATATTTTATTTTTATTTTATATATATAATAGTAATAAAAAAAGTGCTTATTATATATATTAATAAAAAAGTAAAAACTATTTTAACTTAAAAATTAATAAACTAAAGTTATAACTTTAAAAAACGTTTTGTTTTTTAAAGCTATAATTTAAATGTTAAAACAACAAACAAGGTTTAGGTTTTTTAAGCTGCTAATTATTTTTAATAATGTTGCTTTTTTAGTTAAAAGTAAAAAAACCTTGGGCACTTTATCTTTTTTATATATAAAATACTAAGTTGGCTATAAGTTTTTAAAAAAATTGTTTAAAACAATTTTTATATTTTTTTTATTTAATAATTTTTTTTTATTAACAAAATTTTTAGTTATATTAACTAAAATAAAAGGGCAATATTGCTTAATTAAGCCTTTAATTAAAGTATATAATTACAGGTATTAAAAATAAAATATTTAAAAATAAGGCAAAAAAAGAAAAGAAGGCTGCAGCAAAAAAAAAAAAGGTGTTAAAAGAAAAAAAAAGTATAATAAGTACAAGCCGCAAAAAAAAGCTATAGTTTAAATATTTTATTTTTAAAGTAACTTAAAAAATAAAAAGTTGCTATAAACAATGTAACAATTTTAAATATTTTGTTTTTAAAAAATATATTAAAAAAAAAGGTTGTAAAACAATTTGTTAATAGCAAGTATTTTGTTTTTAAAAAGCATTTAATAAAAAAAGGTTAATTATTTAGTATTGCTAGGTATTCTTTTTTAAATAAAAATACAAGTACTTTTATTGTTTATATTGTATTAATTATATATTTAGCTTATTTAATATTTAATTATTTTTACTTTTATTGCTAAGTTTTAATGCTGTAGTTATACTATTTTAAAATAATATGCTTTTTAAATTACTATTTTTTTTGTTATTATTTAGCTTTACGCAGTTATTTTATTTTATAAGCGCTATTTTAAGCTTTTTTTAAATAACTAAATACTTTAAAATTACTTAACTTAGCTTTTTTAAACAAAGATTTAATACTTTGTTTTCTGGTGTTAAAATATTAGCTGCATTGCTATATAAGTTAAACTGTGCTAATAAATTAATAGCTAGTAGCAAAAAATCTGCGTTATTAAAATATACGCTAAAGCGCAGTTTTTTATACCTTTAGAACAAAATAAGCTATAGCACCGGCTTAGCTAAAGATTGTTTAAAAAACGTATAAATATTGCTTTTAGCATTTATTTTGGTAAAATACTAAATAAGGGCACAAAACTTAAAATATATAGCGCTAAAAACTTTATTATTATTTATACAGGTAAGAAAGTAAATAAAAATAAATAACTTAAAAGCAAATTTTTTAAGCTAACTATTAAATAATAAAAAATATGTAAGTATTGTTAACATAAGTGTTATATTTAATAAATAAACAATAAAATTGTATAAAAGTTTTAGCTTTAAGATTTAATAACTTAATATTTTAAAATAACAGTAAGTAATACTAAAAAGGTTAAATTAAAAATTATTAGCGCTAACGTATAACACAAGTTTATTAATAATATAAGTTTATTAACAACTTTTTTACACTTTTGTATAAACAAACATAATAATTTAACCATAATATTAAAAATCAATTTAATTTAATTAGAAATATTTTTATTAAATGTTTTTATAACATTTTAATAAGTGCGCGCATTATGTCCAAGCTTGCCGCATGTTTTACACTTTTATATGCGCGTTATACTACTTTTTGTATAACAATTACTTGTGTGTATTTTTTTTAAAATCTGCTTTTTAATAGCTTGTTTAGTTTTAAAATCCTGTTTTTTTTGTATAATAAAAGATTTTTTATTTTAAATACATTTGTTTTTTGTATAGCGACGTTAGCTAAATATATAATTTGCTTTTTAAAGTGTTAAAACTTTTTTTTTTAATAATACAACTTTATATATAAGCAATATTATACTTTTTATAATTTAATTAACAGCATTTAAAATAGTTGTAAAAAAGTTATTTTTATGTTATATAATCTTTTTTTTAATATAATTATTTTAAAATTATATATTTTTAATATTATATAAAGTTTGTAATTTTTAAAAAAGTAAATGTTTTTTAAACAATAAAAATAACTTAAGTAATATTTTAGTTAGCAATTTAGTTTTAAGTTGTAAAAGCATATAATTTAGGTTATATAAAACTAATTTAATACTTTTAAAACTTTTTTGTATATTTAATTCTATTATAAAAGCTTTGTACGCTTAATAAAAAGCGGTAAAAAAATCTTTTTTTAAAACATAAATAATATGCAATTATATTAATTTATTAATTTTATTAGCGTACAAATGTTTTAATAGGCTAAAACAACTAATATTAAAAAGCTAAAGCTAATATAACAAGTATAAAAGCATGTAAAAAGTAATAATCTTGTGTTTTTTAGCATACAATTTAAATTTAGTAAAATAGTAGCTTTTATAACTATTAAAAATAAATAAGCAATAAATACCTTTTGTATAACTAGCAGTATATTTATTAAAATGTTAAATTTAATTTAGATTTTGTTTATTTGTTATTTAACTATTTTTTATAGTTGTAATAACCTAGTTGTATAACAATTTGCTATTTTTATATTAAAATAAAAAATAGGTTTTTTTAGCTAAAATAATATATAATAAAATAATATAACTATATAATAAAACATTTTGAATAACAGACAACTATTTTTAATTGCTTTATTGTATTGCTTTTAGTTGTTTGCGCTAGTTAAAAGTTGTAATAACTATTTCAGACAATATTTTGCTTATTATAAAGCTTGTTTTATTAAAATTGTAAATATTTTTTTTAGCAATTTTATTAAAAGTTACTGTTAATTATACAAGCTTAAACTACTTTTAATATATATTAGGATTTTTGCAAAAAATATGTTAATAATTAATTTTTTGGTTAAAACGCGTACAAAAAGTAGGTTGTTGTTATATAAAGTTTAAGGCCTAGTTAATGCCGACCGCAGTTGTGTTATAAGCGTATAAAAAAGAATTCGCTATATTTTTAATACTATTTAACCGGGGCAGAAATAATTGTAAAACTAGGTTTATTATATATTGTATAATAGTTTGCTTTTTTAAATCGGTTAATTTTCGTACTAATAAAAATATATTGTGTTATAAAAGAATTTTAAGCTAGCGGTTTTTAAACGTTGTACAAAAAACATTGTAAATTTTTGTTGCACAATTAAGAGTTAATTTTTTATTGCGTACAAAAGCTTGTAATACAAGCTGTATATTTTTTTTATTTTATAAGCGCGCTATTATTAGTTGTTAAATAAATAATAAATAAACAATAGGTATACAAAAGTATGAAAAAGTTGTTAATAAACTTGTGTTATTAATAAATTTGTGTTGTACGTTACGCTTTATTGTTTAAATATAAATAAACTTAGTGCGCTTAAAGTTCGGTGTAACAAATATATATAATTTAGCATACACTTTACAATATTTTAACTAGTTATTTTAGCTAACGCAAATAATATTTTAATTAATAAACATTTAGTACTAAACTGTTTTAAATTTAATATATTGCTAAATAAAGCTTTTAGCTTTTTAATATATAATGTTATTAATGCTGCTTAATATTAAATATATATATATTAATTAAAGTTAGCATTTAGCATTATTATAATTGTTATTAGCATTATTTTTTTTTTTCCGCTTTCTTTAGCTTTTTTTGCTGCGTTATAATAAGTATTAATACTTTGTTATTAAATAATAGTATGTAATTATTTATTAATGCAGCAACTTTTTTTTTTTTTAATATAGCAAAAGCTTTAAATTATATTTTTATAACGTTAAAAAAAGTTATAACTTAAAAATGTTTTATAATAAAGTTTAATAAGCTTTTATATAATATAATATTATAAGCTGCGTATAAAAATCTTAGCTAATTAATAAATAAAACGTAAATATAAAAAAACTTTAAGTTGTATATGCAAACAACTATTTAAAGCGTTAATTTAAAAGTTTTGCTTTATAATAGCTGCGCTTTGCAGCGCTAGTTAAATATTTTAACATATTATTATATATATGCTAAATTTTTAAACAGTTTAATTTTAAAAAGTAAAACAGCTTTTAATAAATTTTTAGTTATATTTTGCTTTAGCTTGTTATTATTAAGTTTAGCCTTAAAAAAAAAATCTTAAACAAGTTTTAAAGTATTATTAGTTAGCTTAAAAAAATATTAATTAAACAAATTGTTTAATAGCTACGTTATGCTATACGTTTTTATAACCTTTTTAATGCTAAGTTTTTAATATTACTATATTTTTTTGTTAAGCTAACAGTATTTTTATTTAATTTTTTATAACTAAATCGCTTAAAAAGGTATATTATTATTATAAATTAACTGCAAAAAAGTAAGCAGTACCTAATTAATATATAAGTTTTTAGTTTGTTAATTAGCGTTAAACTAATTATATAATATAGCTAGTTTTTTAATAGGTTTAATAAAACAAGTAATATATAACACAAGCTACTAAAATATACAAGCTATTAAAACACTTTTTTAATTTTAATATATATATTTTTAAAACATTAATTATTTAACAATTAATAATGCTGCTATTGTACAAAAAAAAAAAAGTAAAGCTTACGTTATAAGCTATATAACGCAACTTAAAATTATTTATTTAGCGTGCTATAACTATATATAATATTTTTTATACAACATTTTATATGTAACAACAAGGTTGTTTAACAAAAGTAATTATATTAAGCGCTAAACAAAAATTAATAAAACTTAAAAAGCAAACTATTATATAATATATAATAAATCTAGTTTTGCGATTGTTTTTGTTTTAGTTAAATAGTGTTAAAAATATAATTAATTTTTTTTTGCGCGTATATAACGTAACTGCAGTTAATATTAACTAAGCTTTAAACTTTATATAACAACAATTTATTTTTTGTACACGTTTTAATTAAAAAATTAATTACTAGCAAGTTTTTTATAAAAATTTTAATGTATACTAAAAACAGTTTAAGCTTATACAACTTATAATAACAAAATTTAAAATTATTAAAAAAAATATTTATAATTTTAATAAAACCAGTTTTATAATAAGCAAAACATTGTTTAAAATAGTTATTATAATTTTTAACTAATATAAACAACTAAAAGTTATATATTACAGTAATTAAAAATAGTTGTTTATTATTTAAAATGTTAAATTATATAGTTATATAGTTTTGCTATATATTATTTTGGCAAAAAAAAATTATTTTTTATTATAATATAATAGCAAATTATTATTTAATTAGGTTATTATAATAATAAAAAACGGTTAAACAATAAATAAACAAGGTTTTAATTGGATTTAACATTTTAATAAACATATTGCACGTTATATAAAAAGTATTTACTGCTTATTAATTTTTAACAGTTATAAAAGCTACTGTTTTATTAAATTTAAATTATATGCTAAAAACTACAATATTATTACTTTTTGCATGCTTTTTTATTTATTGCATCGTTTTTAGCTTTTTAATATTAGTTATTTTAGCTTATTAAAACGTGCGTACACAAAAAAATTAACAAATTAACACAGGTGTATATTACGCATATTAAAAAAGAAAATTTTTTTATAACGTTTTATTAAGCGTACAAAACATTTATAACTGTTAAAATTGTATAAAATGTTTTATAACATTGTATTAATACTATAAACTAAGATTTTAAGCTAAAAAAAAAAAAAAAAAAAAAGGATAGCAAAGCTTACAGTTTTTTAAAATTAAATATAATACAATTACTACTTTATAAGTTGTAGTTTATACATTTTTTATTAATATAACAGTTTGGTAATAGTTTATATGTTATATTTTCTTATTAAAACAAAAATATAGATTTTTAATTTATATTAATACTAAGTATAACGTTTAATTATTATAGCTTTTTTAACTTTTTGGCTATATTATTATTTAAGTAATCTTTTGCGTGTTTATTTGCTTTAGTTGCGCACATTTATTTTTTTAATTTAACTAATAATTTTAAAGCTTTAAAGTATAACTTATAAAATTGTTTAAATGTAACAAATGCATTTTTAAAATTTTTTGCTAAATACTATATATTATTAAAATTATATTTTTGCTAAAAAACTTAGTATTATAATATGTAATATTTTTTATATAAGCGTAATTTTTTTATATTGTTTACTTTGTACTTAAGTTTTTTATTAATATTTTTAAGTTTTAAAAGCATTTAAATTTATTATAATAATAAATTATTATTTGCTTTTTACAATTAATTAATATAAAATAAATTTTATATTTTATATAATAAAATTAAGTTTAAAACGTAGCTATAGCTTTATTTTTTTAAAATTTTAAATAGTTTTATAAATTATAAGTTTAACTAAATAATTAATGCTTATATAAAAAACTTTTTTTTTAAAAAAATACTTTGTTTTTTATTTAAAAATTAACTAGTTTACACTTTTTGTTAGCTTATAATTTTTATTGTTTTTAAGCTGCTTTTGCTAATATATATGCTATTTTTTAAACTTTTTATATTTGTTTTATTAGTTTTAATACTAGCTTTTATAACAGCGTGCTAATTTTTTTATTTAAAAGCTTTATTAATAATAAGTTATATATATTAGTTTTTAAAGCTATTTTTAAAAAAGCTATATTTAATAATAAATATTATAATAAATTATAAACAAAATTTAACGCTAATAAATAAAAGCTTTAATTATTTTAGTATTTGTTAATATAAAATTATAATTATTAGTTAAGTTTTTAATTAATAAACTTGATTATTTTTTATATTTAAAAATAGTAAGCGCTACTATTGCTGTGTTTTATTTTAGTTAACTTATTAATTTTTTTTATAAAATTTAATATAAAAAGCTTTATATTATTTAACAGCTAACAATTTAGCATGCTAAAAAATTAATTTAAAAAACAATAATATTATGCTATTACTGTTTTTACTATATTAAATTTTTTATTTAAAAGTATAGCTAGCAAATAGCTAAACTTATTTACAAAAGCTTAAACATAATTATAACTTTAGCAATTTTTTAACATATTTTTTTTGTTTATTATTATTTGTTTTTATATTGCTTGCAATATTAATATTAAATATAATAGTTTAAATATTTTATTTTAAAATATTTTGTTTTTTTAATAGTTGTAATAATTGTATACATATTTTTTAACATTTTGTTTTAAATAAAGCTAATAAAAATCTTGCTTAATTATTTTAATTGTTTTGTTTTAGCTTAAATAAGCAATGATTTTAAAGTAATATAATTTTTTAATTAAAGCTGTCTGCAAAAAAATAATACTATTTAAAGTAGTTTTAAGTATTTATAGCTAATAATTTTTATAGCTTAACTTTTAAGCTTCGTTTTTTTTTTTAATTACTTTTACTAGTTTAACTTTTTTAAGTACTACTTTATTATTTTTTATAGCTTGAAATTTAATTATAATTAAAATGCGTTTTTTAGCTTTTTATATTTTTATTATAAATAATTTAGCTGTTTTTTTAAATAAAGCATTAGCTATTATATTTTTTTTTTTAGGTTTATATTAAAAAGTAATATTAAAGTTTGCTAAAAAGTTGGCTTATTAAACTTAACGTATTAAAAGCATATGTTTAATTAAAAAGTATAAAAAAGTTTAATAATTAATAATAATAAAAAATTTCTGTTTTATAAGCTTTAAGCAATAATGTTTTAAAGTTTATATTACAGCTAACATTTTTTTGTTTTATATAAAATAAGCTTTTTTTAATATAGTTATTGTTTTTAAAAAATATTTTATAAGCTTTTATTTTTTGTTTTTTTATTGCTATTAAATAACTTTGTTAATAGCGTTTTTTAATGCGTTAATTTTTATTTAAATAAGTTGTTTTAAGCAAAAAAATGCTAATATTAACGTTTAATATATTAATTGTTTTATAGCTTTAAAAGCGTTTTTTTATTTTAAGCTTTTTTTAAATAAAACATTTTTTTTAAATAACTAGTTTAATAGTTTTATAATATTGTTAACATAATAAATAAATATACAAATAAAGTTATATAGTTTTAAAAAAAATTAAACTGCTTTAATTTTATTAAAATCTTTAAACTTTTAATTTATAATAGTTTTAATTTTTGTTAAATCGATTTAAATACTAACTTTAGCTTTTATAATAACGCTTAAATAATTTATTATAATAATATTAAATTAAAATTTCTTAATATTTTTTTATAATTAAACTTTGTATAATGTTACTTATAAGTTAATAACGTATCACAAGTTAGTAACACACTTTTTAGCACTTTTTATGCGCTAACTTAAATAACTTAACTATAATACATGCAAATTAATTAAATTAATTGTAATCTTTTTTATTAAATGTTTTTACTTTTATTTAATAAGTTTGCGCATTATGTTTAAGCTTATTACAAATATTATAGTGTTATTAACTTGTTTATACTTTTTTTGTTAAACGATTACTTTTAGCTTTATTACCCGATTTAATTATTTTATTGTTTTTAAATTTTTGTAAAACTTGGGCGTTAACTATAATAAAAAGTTCTTTACTTTGTAGTTGTTTGTTTTTAATTTTATAACGTTTGTTTAAAATATAGTTAGTTTTATAAAACTTTTTATTTTTTTGTTACAAAAAAACATTTTTATGTATTAACCTTTGCGTAGCTTTTGTAATTAAGTTAATAAAATTTAAAATTTTAGTTAGCAAGTTTAAAAAATGATTTTTAACTTTAGTTTTAATAAAAGTTAATTGCTATTTAGTTTTTAGTATAATAATAAACGTTTTTAAAATTTAAAATTAAAATAGTAGTTTAAAGTTTAAAAAAAATGTTTTATTTGTTTTTTAAATATTTAACGTAAATATAACTTTATTTGCATTTAAAAGTATAATTTTAGCTGCTTTAAAACTTAATTAAATATTTTATTTAATAAATATATATATAAATATATGCGTAAAGCCCGCAAAAAAGTTTTGCTTTTTAATATGTTTATTATAATGCCGTTTTAAAATATTAAAAAAATTAAATCGAAAAGCTAAAGCTTATATAATAAATAAATAAGCATATAAAGCATAATAATGTTGTTAAACTAGCAATATTTTTTAAATTGTATTAAATAGTAGCTTTTATAACTATTTAAAATTAAAAAGCGATAATTACTTTTAAATTAGCTTTAAATATAATTATTAAAATGTTTTGCTTAGCTAACGCTTATATTATTATTAATTTAGCTGTTATTTAAAAAGTTTACAACTTAGTTCGGCAGTAAAATAGTGTTGCAATATTAAAACGTAAAATAAACTTTGCTTAAAAAAATAATATATAGCAGCATTGTTTAACTTTAAGAATTAATAGCTTAGTTTATAATAACTTATTTTTTATTTTTAAGCTTAACTTATTAAAAGCGCTTATGTTTTTTAAAGCTTATAACAACTATTTTAATAATTATTTTGCTTATTAAAAACTTTGTTTTATTAAAATTATAAATATTTTTAACTTATATATTATATTTATTAATTATACGTTTTATAAAGCTAAACTATTTGTAATAACTTATAAAATCTTTGTTAAAAGCTTGCTAATAATTAATTTGGCAATTATAACGCGTTTAAAAATTAAGTTGTTGTTATATAAAGTTTAAAGCTTAGTTAATGCCAACTTTTAACATATTATATTTGCGTTAAAAAATATTAGCTATTTTTTAAACATAATAAAGCTAAAGCAAAAACGCTTGCGCATTTAGTTTAAAAATACGTTTAACAATAATTTCTTTTTTAAATATTATTAAATTTTGCTTTATAACATTTATAACATAATAAAGCGTGTTGCTATTAATTTTTTGCTTTAATATACAGTTAAAAACATTGTAAATATAAGCAAGCTTATAAAAAAAAAGTTTAAAGTTGCATTTTTTAGCTTAAATTGTTAGCTATAAATTAGCTTTTTTAGATTTTTAAACTATTATATTATTATAAAATAATATATAAATAAAATAAAAAGATAAAAGGTTAGTAAAAAGTGCGTTATTAATTTGTAGTATATTATTAACTTGTAAGTAATGTTAAACAATAAATAACTTTTTTATATTGTTTTTAATGCTTTTTTTTTAGTTTTAAATATATTAATACGTTATTAATATATATATTAATAAATTTTTTTAATAGTTTTTATAGTTAAGTATTAATAAAAAATTATTATTAAATTAAACTTATTTTAAATTTAAAAAAAAAACCTTTTTATTAAAAAACTTTTTATTAAATATAAAAAGCTATAAAATATTAAAAGTTAATAAATATATGTAGTTAATAAAAAGTTTTAATAATGTTAAATTTAAAATATTGTTTTATATTTTAGCAGTTATAAATAATACTATTTAAATCTAAAGTTAAAACTACTTTGTTTTTCTAGTATTAGTTTTATTAATAATAATTAATATAAAACCTTTGCTTTTATAAATACAGCTTAAAAGCAAATAAAACTAGCGCTGCGTTTACTTTTATAGCCAGTTTAATAAAGTTTATTTTAAGCAGTTAATTTATTACTTTTTTTTTTAAAAGTAAATATTAAATTAAAATTTAATATTTTAAAAAGTTATTGGTTTATATTTTTTTATTAAGTTTAAAAACTATATTGTGTTTTAATTATAATAAAAATAAAATATTTGCTTTTTTTTTAAAAAAAAAAACTTTTTAAATATATTAATAGTTTTAAAAAAAAACGTTAAACTAAAGTTATATGCTTAAGATCTTTATTTATAAAAAACAGTATACGCTTTTTATTATACGTTTTTTAAAGCTTAACTGCTTTTATGTTTATAGTTTTTTTGTTTTTAAATAATTTTATAAACTTAATAAATATTAATTTAGTTAACATTTTTAGCGTTAGCTTAACTTATTATTAACAGTTTAAAATATTTTTAATTTGCTTTATAATTTTTTAAATTATAGCTTAGTTTTTTATTTTTTTTATGTTTATTATAATAGTAGTTAACTTTTTTTTTTTTGCTTTTTAAAATATATAATATTTTTTTTAAAGCTTAATTTTGCTAGTTTATATTTTATTAAACGCTAAAATCGATTTAACGTTTAACTTTATTTAATAGTTAAATTTAAATAGCTAAAAAATATTTTGCTAATATAAATTAAATTTTAAGTTATATTAAGCGTTGCTTTTTGCAGTTTAAAAAAAAGTTATGTTTAATAAGCTAATTTATATTAATTATAACCTTATAACCTATGTTTATTATTTAAAACACCTAATTATTAATATAACAACTAGTAATTTTTAAAATAACTACTAAATGCTTTTTTATTAAGCTTATAGTTTTTTTATAATAGTTAAACAAAAGTATTAATTAGTTTAAATAAATTATTTGTATATTAAATTATTATTTAATTTATTTAACTAATGTTTTATTTATTAATAAATTTGTTTATGCTTTAATATTATATAATATAATAGTTTTTATTTTAAAGTTATTTATTTATAGTTATATTTTTTAATTAAATAGTATTAACTTTTTTTAGCTATTTATTTTAGCTAATAAAAAAAATAAAACTATTAAAAAAACTTTTAACAGTTTTATTAATTTTTTAAGTTATTTAAGCTAAATAAGTTATTGCTTGCTTTTTTTTTAGCTAATTAAACTTTGTTTATATTTGTTTGCTTTTTAAAATAATTAACTATTTTATATTTTAGTTTATTATGACGTATAAACTACCACCAAACTGTTATATTAATAAAGAACGCACGGACCACAACCTATAAAGTAGTAATTGTACTATATTTAATTTTAAAAGATTGCAAGCTTTGCTATCTTTTTTTTTTTTTTTTTTTTAGGTTAAAATCTTAGTTTATAGCATTAATATAATATTATAAAGCATTTTATACATTTATAACACTATTTTAAGCTTTTTTATTTTTGTTATTAAGCGTTAATTAAATATAAAACTTTATTTTTTGTTATAATAAACAAAACATAAAAACATTATTTTTTTTTTTTAGTTAGCACGCAATTATTAAAAACAAATATAATTATTTAATACGACTATATATTATTTTAAAAAACTTTTTTAATGCTTATTACAAACTTAAAAAGATTTGTAAAACTATAATTATATATAGCGCTAAAAAGTACGTTATTAAAAAATCTAATTATTAATATATTAATTTAGTTAATTAAAAAAAAAGAAAAATAAGAAATAAAGGCTTTTTTAAATGCTTTTAAACTAAAAAAAAAATAAGTAATATTTATGCTAAAAACTATAGCTAAAAACAATTAAAATAAAATTTAGCGTTTTTATTAGCTAATTAAACAGTTGCAAGCTTAAATTTAGCATTAAGCTAACATGCTTTTACTAAGTAAACAATAGCGTAAAAGCATTAAAAGCAGCACTTTTAGCAGCATTAGCTTTAAACCTGTAAGTATAGCTATATAAAAAGTATTTAATTTTATTAGTTATTTAATTAACGCAGCTAGTAAAAACTATAAAAAAAAAGCAAAAACTTAAAAAGCAAACCTAAATAAGTTTGCAAGCAACAAAAACTTTTTTAATAACTAGCTTAAAAAACTAGCTAACAAATTAAAAAAAAACTTTATTACTTTTTATATTAAACAAAGCTGTATATGCTATATAATGTTTTTATTAAAAAAAAACGCTAAAAGATTTGTTAAAATTTGATTTTGCTTTATTAAGCGTTTATTTAATAAATTTGCTAAATTAATTTAAACTTTAAAAACAGCTTATTATAACTTAAATTAAGTTGTTTTAGCTTATAAAAAACTAAAGATTTTTTGTTTTAAGCTTAATAAATATAGCAACATTTATTAATTTATTTTTTAGTTTAATAGCTTTGTTTAAAAGTTTAAGCTATTTAAAAGCAAATAGCTTTAAATTTTTTAAAGCTATATTAATATAAACTTAAGCAGCAAAATTTTTAAAGCTAATATTAATTTAAATATAACTTATAAACATTTTTATAACAAAGTAGCTAAAGCTATATTTAATTATAAATACGTTTTTTAGCAACGTTAAAAAATTAGCGCTAATTGTAAAGTTAAAGCTAAAGCTAGCAACTTAGCTGCAAAAACTTTGTAGCAAGCGTTTAACAAACCTAACTTTATTAAAATAGCTAGCTAACTTAAACAAGCGCTAACTAATAAAAAAAAAAAGGTTTATTAAAATAATAATATATGCTTTAAATATAGCAAACTAAAATATAAAGTAGTTAACTGCTTTAAAAAGCAGGCAAATATAAACAAAGTTTAGCTAGCTAAAAAAAAAGCAAGTAACAATTTATTTAGCTTAAATAACTTAAAAAATTAGCAAAACTATTAAAAGTTTTTTTAATAGTTTTATTTTTTTTATTAGCTAAAATAAATAGCTAAAAAAAGTTAACACTATTTAATTAAAAAATATAATTATAAATAAGTAATTTTAAAATAAAAATTATTGCGCTATATAATACTAAAATATAAACAAATTTATTAATAAGCAAAAAATTAGTTAAACAAGTTAAATAATAATTTAACGCACAAATAATTTATTTAAATTAACTAATACTTTTGTTTAATTATTGCAAAAAAATTATAAGCTTAATAAAAAAGTATTTAATAGCTATTTTAAAAATTAATAGCTGCTGTTTTAAAAACTAAATGTTTTAAATAACAAATATAAGTTATAAAGTTATAATCAGTATAAATTAGCTTGTTAAGCATAACTTTTTTTTAAATTGCAAAAAACAACGTTTAATATAGCTTAAAAATTAACTTATATTAGCAAAATACTTTTTAGCCATCCAAATTTAATTATTAAGCAAAGCTAAACGTTAAATCGATTTTAGCGTTTAATAAAACGCAAACTAGCAAAATTAGGCTTTAAAAAAAAAGTATTACATATTTTAAAAAAAAAAAAAAAAAAAGTTAGCTACTGCTATAATAAGCGCAAAAAAAATAAAAAACTAAGCTATAATTTAAAAAATTATAAAGCAAGTTAAAAATAATTTAAACTGTTAACAATAAGTTAAGCTAGCGCTAAAAATGCTAATTAAACTAATATTTATTAAGTTTGTAAAATTATTTAAAAACAAAGAAATTATAAACATAAAAGCAGTTAAGCTTTAAAAAACGTATAATAAAAAACGTATACTGTTTTTTGCAAACAAGGATCTTAAGCATATAGTTTTAGTTCAACGTTTTTTTTTAAAACTATTAATATATTTAAAAAGTTTTTTTTTAAAAAAAAAAGCAAACATTTTGTTTTTATTACAACTAGAATACAATATAGTTTTTAAACTTAATAAAAAAGTATAAAATAGTAAACTTTTAAAATATTAAATTTTAATTTAGTATTTATTTTTAAAAAAAAAAGTAGTAAACTAGCTGCTAAAAATAGATTTTATTAAACTAGCTATAAAAGTAAACATAACGCTAATTTTATTTGCTTTTAAGCCGCATTTATAAAAACAAAGGTTTTATATTAATTATTGTTAACAAAATTAATACCTAAAAAACAAAGTAGTTTTAGCTTTAAATTTAAACAGTATTATTTATAATTATTAAAATATAAAACAATATTTTAAATTTAATATTATTAAAACTTTTTATTAGCTATATATATTAATTAATTTTTAATATTTTATAGCTTTTTATATTTAACAAAAATTTTTTTTTTTTAGCTTTAAAATAAGCTTAGCTTAATAGCAATTTTTTATTAATATTTAATTATAAAAACTGTTAAACAAATTTGTTAATGCGTACGCTAATAATATATTAATATATTTAAAATTAAAAAAAAAGCATTAAAAATAATATAAAAAAGTTATTTATTATTTATACAAAGTTTAATTATAAAAAAATATTAAAAAATTTTAATTTAACGTTATTATAATAAATTATTTAGGCGTTATTATAAAAGTTAAAGTTAGTATTTAAATTAATTTAGCAAAAATTAAAGCTATTATAAACTAAAAGTTTGAAAACCTTAACAAAGTTAAAGCAGTTTAGTTTTTTTTAAAATTATATAACTTTATTTATATGTTTATTTATTATGCTAGCAATATTGCAAAACTATTAAACCAATTACTTAAAAAAAAACGTTTTGTTTAAAAAAGGCTTAAAACAAAAAAACGCTTTTAAAGCTAAAAAGCAATTAGTATGCTAAATATTAGTACTAGCATTTTTTTGTTTAAAGCAACTTATTTAAATAAAAATTAATATATTAAAAAATGCTATTAGCAAAATTATTTAGCAGCAATAAAAAAACAAAAAATAAAAACTTATAAAATATTTTTTTAAAATAATAACTGTATTAAAAAAAGTTTATTTTATATAAAACAAAAAAATGTTAGCTATAATATAAACTTTAAAGCATTATTGTTTAAAGCTTTTAAAACAAAAATTCTTTATTATTATAAATTATTAAGCCTTTTTATACTTTTTAATTAAACGTATGCTTTTAATACGCTAAATTTGGTAGGCCGACTTTTTAACAAATTTTGATATTATTTTTTAATATAAACTTAGAAAAAAAAACATAGTAGCTAATACTTTATTTAAAAAAACAGCTAAGTTATTTATAATAAAAGCATAAAAAGCTAAAAAATGTATTTTAATTATAATTAAACTTTAAGTTATAAAAAAACTAATAGCTGCTATAAAAAGCAATAAAGTAGCACTTACAAAAGCTGAACTAATAAAACTAATTAAAAAAGAAAACAAAGCTTAAAAGTTGGGCTATAAGAACTATTAGCTATAAATGCTTAAAATTATTTTAAATAATATTATTTTTTTATAAACAGCTTTAATTAAAAAGTTATATTATTTTAAAATTATTGTTTATTTAAGCTAAAACAAAACAATTAAAATAATTAAGCAAAATTTTTATTAGCTTTATTTAAAACAAAATATTAAAAAATATGTACGCAACTATTATAACTATTAAAAAAATAAAATACTTTAAAACAAAACATTTAAGCTATTATATTTAATATTTATATTATAAATAATATAAAAACAAATAATAATAAACAAAAAAAATATGCTAAAAAACTGTTAAAGCTATAATTATGTTTAAACTTTTGTAAATAAGTTTAGCTGTTTGTTAGCTATATTTTTAAATAAAAAATCTAATATAGCAAAAACAGTAATAATATAGTATTATTATTTTTTATATTAATTTTTTAGCATGTTAAACTGCTAGCTATTAAATAATATAAAACTTTTTATATTAAATTTTATAAAAAAAATTAACAAGTTAACTAAAACAAAATACTGTAATAATAGCGCTTATTATTTTTAAATATAAAAAGCAATTAAGTTTATTAATTAAAAACTAAACTAATAACTATAATTTTATATTAACAAATATTAAAATAATTAAAGCTTTTATTTATTAGCGTTAAATTTTGTTTATAACTTATTATAGCATTTATTATTAAATATAGCTTTTTTAAAAGTAGCTTTAAAAACTAATATATATAATTTATTATTAATAAAACTTTTAAACAAAAAAATTAGTATGCTGTTGCAAAAGCTAGCACTAAAATTAATAAAACAAATATAAAAAGTTTAAAAAATAGCACACATATTAGTAAAAGCAGCTTAAAAATAACAAAAATTACAAGCTAATAAAAAGCGTAAACTAATTAACTTTAAAATAAAAAACAAAGTATTTTTTAAAAAAAAAAAGTTTTTTATATAAGTATTAATTATTTAGCTAGACTTATAATTTGTAAAATTATTTAAAATCTTAAAAAAATAAAGCTATAATTACGTTTTAAACTTATTTTTATTATATAAAATAAAGAACTTATTTTATGCTAACCGATTATAAAAAGCAGATAATAACTTATTATTATAACAAATTTAAACGTTTTTAAAATTTAAAAACATTAATAAAAAATCTAAATATAAAGTAAACAAAGTAAAAAAATTATGCTTATATAAAAAATATTATATATTGTAATACTAGGTTTTTTAGCAAAAATATAACTTTAACAATATATAGTACTTAGCAAAAAACTTTAAAAATGTATTTGCTGAATTTAAACAATTCTATAAGCTATACTTTAAAGCTTTAAAGCTACTAGTTAAACTAAAAAAATAAATGCGTACAGCTGCTGCAAATAAATACGTAAAAGATTACTTAAATAATAATATAGCCGAAAAGTTAAAAAAAGCTATAATAATTAAACGCTATATTTAGCATTAATATAAATTAAGATTTATATTTTTGTTTTAGTAAGGAAATATAATATATAAACTATTATTAAACTGTTATATCGATAAAAAACGCACAAACTATAACCTATAAAATAGTAATTGTATTATATTCAATTTTAAAAGATTGTAAGCTTTGCTATCTTTTTTTTTTTTTTTTTCTTTAGCTTAAAATCTTAGTTTATAATATTAATATAATATTGTAAGGCATTTTATACGTTTGTAATATTTATTATATTTAAAACATATATTATTGTTTTAATAAACGTTTTTTTTTTTATTAATTAACGCTTGTTTAAATTAGCTAGCTGTTTTAATAAAGTTAAGTTTATTAAAAGCTTGTTACGAAGTTTTTATAGCTAAGTTGTTAGCTTTAGCTTTAGTTTTATAGTTAGCGTTAATTTTTTAACGTTGTTAAAAAATATATTTGTAATTAAATATAGCTTTAGCTATTTTGTTGCAAAAACGTTTATAAATTATGTTTAAATTAATATTAGCTTTAAAAAATTTAAAGCTATTTGTTTTTAAACAGCTTAAACTTTTAAGTAAAACTATTAAACTAAAAAATAAATTAATAAATGTTGCTATATTTATTAAGCTTAAAGCAAAAAGTTTTTAGTTTTTTATAAGCTAAAACAGCTTAATTTAAGTTATAATAAGCTGTTTTTAAAGTTTAAATTAATTTAGCAAATTTATTAAATAAACGCTTAATAAAGCAAAATCAAATTTTAACAAATCTTTTAGCGTTTTTTTTTAATAAAAACATTATATAGCATATACAGCTTTGTTTAATATAAAAAATAATAAAGTTTTTTTTTAATTTGTTAGCTAGTTTTTTAAGCTAATTATTAAAAAAGTTTTTATTGCTTATAAACTTATTTAAGTTTACTTTTTAAGTTTTTGCTTTTTTTTTGTAATTTTTGCTAGCTGCATTAATTAAATAGTTAATAAGTTTAAACATTTTTTATGCAGCTATATTTACAAGTTTAAAGCTAATGCTGTTAAAAGCGTTGCTTTTAATATTTTTGCGTTATTGTTTACTTAATAAAAACGTGTTAGCTTAATGCTAAATTTAAGCTTACAACTGTTTAATTAGTTAATAAAAACGCTAAATTTTGTTTTAATTATTTTTAGCTATAATTTTTAACGTAAATATTATTTGTTTTTTTTTAAGTTTAAAAGCGTTTAAAAAAGCTTTTGTTTTTTATTTTTTTTTTTTCGATTAACTAAATTAGTATATTAATAGTTAGGTTTTTTAGTAGCATACTTTTTAGCGCTGTATATAATTATGGTTTTGCAAATCTTTTTAAGTTTGTAATAAGCATTAAAAAAGTTCTTTAAAGTAGCATGTAGTTATATTAAATAGTTGCATTTGTTTTTAATAATTATATGCTAACTAAAAAAAAAAAGTAGTGTTTTTATGTTTTGTTTACTATAGCAAAAAATAAGGTTTTATATTTAGTAAACGCTTAGCAGCAAAAATAAAAAAGCTTAAAATAGTGTTATAATTGTGTAAAATGTTTTATAACATTGTATTAATATTACAAACTAAAATTTTAAGCTAAAAAAAAAAAAAAAAAAAGATAGCAAAGCTTGCAGTTTTTTAAAATTAAATATAATATAATTACCACTTTGTAGGTTGTGGTTTATGCGTTCTTTATTAATATAACAGTTTAGTGGTGATTTATACGTCACATAACTAAGTTAAGCTTTTTTATTATTATTATTATTATTATTATTATTACTATTACTGTTTATATATATAACAGCTAACATAAAGTTTAGCTTAGCTATATTAATATAAAAAAACTTATATTATGGTTAGCTAATTTGCTGATAAAAAAAAATTAGTTTAAGCTGCAGCTAATTAAAATATTAAATATAAACAATATAATGCTGTTGCGCAATAGTTGTATTATATATAGCTTAAAGATTTTATACATAATTTTAACAGCTGCTATTTTGCTTTTTACTTATAAACAAGTTGTTTAGCTTATTTAAAATTAATTTGTTATAGCTAGCTATTTTTGTTTTAATTTGCTGCATAATAAGCTTGCGTATTTTGCAGCTTAGTTTAATAATAAAATAACAGTAGTTAGCTACAGTTAAAAATATGTTAAAATACTGCGTAATAAAAAATAATAGCGCGCTATTAAGCGTTAACGTTTTTTAACAGCTTTTGCGCTTGTTTTTTTATAATTACTTTTTATTAGCTAGCTAAATAGCAAAAAAAGCTAACTTGCCTGCTTATATATAAAAAAACAGCTTAAACAGAAATATTTATGCAATATAAGCTATTATAATAGCTTTAAGCTGCATTAACAAAAACTGTGCTATTTTTTGCTTAATGCTTTAAATTGCTTTTGTTTTATTATAGTTTATTATTAACATAATTATGTTATTATATATAAAAATGTTATATAATAGCTGCTATATATTATAATGCTGCATTATTATTGTTTTAAAACTTTAGCTTAGCTATTTATTTTAAATGTACATTATAATAAACAAATGCTTTTAAAATGCTTTTAACTAGCTTATATACGTTTTTATTTACGCTAATATTTAACAGCTAAACTATTTAATAAAAAAAGTGCTAGCTTTAACAATAAATATAACTAGCTTTTTAGCGCTAAGCTATAGCTAGCTGTTTTATAAATAAGTAGCAAACAATTGCTTAATGTACCGGACAAGCAAATGGTACAAACAAGCAAATAATACACATTTTTACACCTTTGTATGCAAAACTATAATAACTTAACCAAAACAAAAAAAATTAATTTAAATTAATTAAAATTGCTTTTACTAAATGTTTTTGCTTTATTTTAACATATATAAGCATTATATTTTAGTTTACTGTATATTTTATAACGCTATATTTGTATAACACTTTTTTTTATATAATAATTATTTAATTGCACTTTTTAATTTATTTGTTTTTTAACAGCTTTTTTAATTTTCTAATTTTGTTTTTTTTATATAATAAATAATTTTTTAACTTAAATACGTTTGTTTTTTGTATAACAACGTTAGCTTAATTTTTAATCTGTTTATTAAAGTTTAACAACTTTAGTTTATAATAATATAACTTAATACTTTAATATTAATATGTTTTTTGCAATTAAATTAAATGTATTAAAAATAACTATTAAAAAACTGTTTTAATATTATATAACTTTTTTTTTAATATATTAAGCTTATAATGCAGCATTTTTAGCATTATATAATGTTTTTAATTTTTAAGTTAAAAATTTATTAGCTAATTTAAAAGGTGTTTTAATTAAATTGTTTAGCAAAAGCTATAAAATTATATATATTAAATTATATAAAACAAAGCTAGTTTTTTTAAAGCTTGCTTAAATATTTTCTTTTGTTATTAAAGCTTTATACGTTTTATAAAATAATGTTAAAAAATCTTTTTTTTTAATATAAGTAATATATAATTAAGCTAATTTATTGATTTTTTTGCTATATAACTATTTTAAAAAGCTAAAATTAATGCAATAAATAAAAAAGTATACAAAAAGTAATAATATTATATTTTTTAGCATATAATTTAAATTTGTTAAAATAATAACTTTTATAACTATTAAAAATTAAAAAGCAATAAATTAACTTTATTAAAATAATATATAATAAAACAGTATAATTATACAAAAAAATAGCTTAAAGTATAAACAACTATTTACAATTGTTTTATTATATAGCTTTTAGTTTTTTTTAACAATTAAACAAAGTAATAACTATTTTAAACAACATTTTATTTATTATAAACTTTATTTTGTTAAAGTTATAAATATTATTTTTAAAAATGTTTTTATATACAATTGTGTTTTATATAAAAATAAACTATATTTAATAAGTATTTAGATTTTTGCAAAGGATTTGCTAATAATTAATTTAGCGATTAAAACGCGTATAAAGCTTAAATTATTGTTATATAAAAGTTAAAGCCTATTTAATACTAACAAGTAACATGTTATAATTGCGTAACAATTAGTTAGCTATATTTTTAATATTATATAACTAAAATAAAAATGCTTACAAATTTAGGTTAAATATATATTGTACAATTGATTTTTTTTAAATTTTATTAATCAGCATGTTTTAAAAACATTTTATTATTTCGGCAGCGTAAAATTATATAAAAAATATTATAAATTTTAACAGCGCATTATATAAATAACTTTAAGTTTTGTTTTAAAGCTTAAAGTGCAAGCTATATATTTTTATGTTTATATATGTATAGCATTACTAGTTATTAAAAAAATAAAAAATAAAAAAAATGCGTACAAAAGTATAAAAATGTATACCACTTACTTGTTTATACCATTTGCCCGTTTAACATGTTAAGCTTTTTTATTAAAAAATTATTAAAAATTTTAGCAAGCATAATTTTATAAGCTATAATAAGCTATTCGCTAAAAAACAGCTAGTTAAGCAGCGCTTTAGCTGTGTTTATATTAATGTAAACAGCGCTATATAATGTTTGCAGCTTAATTTGCTTGTTTATATAATAAAACAATTGCTAATTATTTATTTATTATATTTTTAATATACTTTTAATTTTTTATTAAAACTTTTTGTTATATAATATTTATTAAATTATAATGTTAAAAAGCATATACAATTTATTAGCTAGCTAGTTATAAAAAAATTTAATAAATTTAGCTAGCGTTTTAAAGTTTATAGCTTTTAAGTTTTTTAATTATTTTTTAAACGCGTATTTAAGCATAAATAAACGTTTGCATTATATTAAAGCAGCTAATATTTAAATATAAGCAGCAACTTGTTGCTATTTGCTTAATTAGATGTTAATTTTTAATATAGCAATAAAATATAGCAGCAAATTAATATATACGTTTTATACTACTTTTTAACGCAGAAATATAATGCTAAAGCAAAATATATATTTATTTAGCTAGCTTTTAGCTTTTTTATAACTGTTGCTACTACTATTGTTATTATTATTATTATTATTAGCAGCTGCTTTTTTTTTTTCTTTTTTTATTATTAAATTAAGCTATATACAAATAGCTTTAAACAATATTTATTAATTGTTTATAAAGCGTATATTATACTAGTTTATAGCTTTTTTTTAATTAAGCTAAAACATTTATATATAATAATATAAATAGCAAGCTTAATATTTTTTATATTATATTATTATTATTTTTTTATTTTTTATTAAAAAAAAATAAGTAGCAGCTTAAATAAGTTTAATGCTAGCAAACTATTGAAAAAATTTATATAGTACAGCTTTTAATTACTTTTAATAATAAGCTAGCGTATGCTATAAAAATGCTGCTAAAAGCTGCAGCTTGCGCTATTAAACTTACGCTTTTATATTTTAAATTTTAGTTAACGTAGCATTTGAAAATAAAAATTAACTATTATTATATAACTGCTTTATATTTTTGCTATAAAAATGCTATATTTAGCTTAGCTTTTTTATTTATATAAATTTATAGTTAATATTAGCAGCTTTTTTAGTTAGCTTTTGCTTTTTTTCCGTTTATTAATAAACATATTAATTATAAAACCATAACATTATATTTAAACTATAAAGGCCGTCTTAACAACTAAGTTTACTTTTTTTTTTTTTTTTTTTTTTTTTTTTTTTTTTTTTTTTTTTGTTTTTTTTTTTTTTTTTTTTTTTTTTTTTTTTTTTTTTTTTTTTTTTTTTT
>MU377302.1:0-32063 GCA_022495195.1 Xylaria digitata
CTAGCTTAGTATTTAAAAATCAGTACTAATACTAATACTAAACTAGTAGTACTAAAGCTTAGTCCTAATACTAGATACTAAATTGCCAACCCTGACTAGACGTGGACCCTGATTCTGAAATGGAATTGGATTTTTCGCCTGATTTATCATCCAGATCCTGCTGAGTAGACTGATTCTGAAGTTCTTTATGCAGATTTTCGAAAGCAGCATCAAGTGCCCGATCTTTTTCATCCGCATTGGCAAAGCTTTGCTGACCCCAAGTGGCAAGCACTTTATCTAATGGTAACTGCTTACAACTATCGCCGTATAACAACGCTCGTACGGCTAATTGCAAGGCGTGAGGAGCGCAACGAATCTGCCTCTCTTCTCCATTGAAGCCTAATGCATCGCCAATTGCCACCATACACGTGCTATTCTTCGATTCGTTATCTAACGTATAATAACCGACTTTATCATCGATTCTAAAGAAGCGTAAAATGGCTAGTACCTTGTTAGCAACGTCGGATCCTGTATGCTGTCGAACTAGGGCAGGAAGCTCTAGGAGAATAGTCCACTTTTTGAAGTTTACGTTAACGAAATGGGCATGAATTCCTATGAAGGAGGAAAATCTTTTTGACGTTTAGCCATCGAACGTGAGATGAATTATACCACGCGCTGTGCTAAGGAGCAACCTCACAGGCGTTACAGCGCGTTGGTACTTAGCTAATAATAGTCTGATAATTTTCTTCGAGTGAGGTAGATTAGTATCCTTGATAAGGCCGTTATTGTATAGCTGTTGGCATTGCCACCGAGGGTTGTCAACAATCGAAAAGGGCAAGTTTGACTCCGTTAACCAATCGAGGATAAGGAGATCGTTGAGGTGTTTATTAAATCGTAAAGAAGCTTGGCCGTGAACCACTTGTTGGTGTGGTTGCGTCACGTCAATCATTGACTCTAAGGTACGCTGCTCGTTGAATCGGGGGGTGACAGGTGAACGTGAGGGCTCGGCTTGAGGATTCTAAATAATTAATTCATCATTAACACTCTTTCTATCACTTATTGAAGCCGTGAGTGATACTTACCTCAATCTGATATTTTACCCTTAGGTGGTTTTCAATCGACCTGCTCGTTGAACCAGCGAATCGTGTCAAATGTAGAGGATCTAAGTGGCCTTATTTGCCACTTAGAACCTTCTGGAAACATTTGGAAGAATAATTGCTAATCCATCTTGCCACATCTCCATGTATATAACCACACCATTTTCTCTACTTCAGAAGCTAGATAACATACGAAAAAACACACACTTCCCTAAACATCTGACACAGACTCTTAGTCGATTCGCTACGATTCGATGGAAAGTGGGAAAATCGATATCGCGGCGATGAAGGTGAAAAATCGATCGAATCGATCGATTTGAAACACTGCCGAAAGCATCCTATCAACTCGATTGTTATGCCATTACTTCCATTTCGTAGCCTATGTCGTCGTTGTCACTGCTGTTGTGGTAACTCAGTCGAGCTTCTTGGGTCGGTACGATATTTCCAGGCTCGGAAGCCCCTCCAATGATGGTTTTGTCGCTGCTTGCATCTCCAAGAGGTATGAACGAATCTTCGCGCTGGCCAACCACGGTTGTCACTACTCCGCTGGAATCAAGTACAGAGGGCTGCGTTTTTCTTGATCCACCCTTCGCCCCATGCCCTTCGCTCGCTCCTGAATCGTTTTTTTCGCCGCTAAAATATCTAGCAATAGATGCTATAATCTCCTTGGCAAAATTGCGCAAAGCAGGAATGGAAGCAGCAACGATCGTAGTAGCCGGTTCGGCTGCATACCAGATAACGAGCGTTGTAGCTCGAGCTAAGAGAGAGTCAGTATTTCGCTTGATCTTGGTATACAAAGTAACCCTCTGATTATAACTTACATGAAAAGTTAGGGTTATTAAGCAACGGCAAGAAGATAGTCCTAACAACTGCGGTAACACCGCCTCTATAATGCTATTAGCAACTAGTACAAAATTTTTTTTTAAATTCTCCGGAAATTCTTACATTGCCCCGAAACTCATCGCCACAGCCACCCCAAGTTTTTCGGCCCCTTTCATATTTAAGTCTTTAACTATAAACCATGGAATGAGAGAAAAAGAAAAATCGACGACAGCTGAGTAAGCTATCCGGAAAGGTCAGCAACGTTTGCGTTCCAAGTCCTGAAGTTAGATCGACGTACCTCCAACGAACATTGCATATTGAATGTATGTTGATAGCGTCCAGCAATAGTCTTTTGGAAGAATCGAGTAAACCGCTGGCTGACACTTGAAAAATGTAAAAAGAATAACCAGGAAATATACAAGATTCAACAAGGCCATCATATATATAACTATCGTTCGGATCCGTCCTTCGCTCACTCGCAGGAGTGTGAGGCCGAATGATGTTTTGCTGAGATCACTAGCGAAAGAGTATAACACGTTCTTGACACCTCCGTGAATTTGCAGCTGTAGCATAGCTGCTGGGCTGATAGTGGCCGTCGGATCGCCAACACCGAGCACGACGTCGTCGCTAAGAACGGCGTCAGCAACGGCGAGACTGACCTGTTGTAGCAGAAATAAGAGTAAGCAGTGTGGACATGGCCCTGAGGATTTCTTAACTTACAAACGATACTATCAAGAGGTAGTCATCCCACCACAATCCTCGGCTGCGAGTGAGTTTGCAGTATAAACGCAAGCTCAAGAACAACCCCGCAAGCGCGGTCACGGCCCAGTTGACGGCAATTATCACCACCCCGAAATACGAAACCATTCTCAATGATTAGGTTTAGTAAAGATGTACGAGGTCGTAAGAATCATCGATGAGGCTCCCCGGTCGACATAAATGGTACGAGAGATAACTTGAACAATGAAGGGAAACTGATAGTATCAGGAGCCAGTTTCTCAACAGGGAATCTAAGGATATATTTCGGTCTGCACACAGAATGCCCTATATAAGAATGCTGGACTCTAGACCTGGTTCTATTAGCTGATACCGGGGATTGGCGTCTTCGCACAATACTTCACTTGGTTACACAACAGGTTTTGCATGGTCTTCGTTTTGGTTAATGCTATACTGTAACGGGATAGACTAACCGTCCTTAAATAGCCGAAGGTCTTGCCGATCAATACCATCAGACCGGGTCCCGGCTCAGAAGCCAAACTGCTTAGCTCGGTCGATCCCTGCTTTAACAAAACAGCACTCCCTGCAACCTGGTGGTCAAAAGACATATGTCACAGCCCTAAGCCCCCCCCCAAAAAAAATTTGGGGCGTGACATACCGTCGGACCACCATCTTGCCCTGGGCATGATAAAAACAGAAAACCCCGACTCGACGTGTCTTGGGCAGGGTTGGTAATTTAGTATGTAGTATAAGGACTACAATTAGCTACAGTGTAGTATAAATTAATACAAAATTTCGAATACTACAGTAGTATTAGTATAGGCAAATACTACATTTAGTATACTAATTACCAACCCTGGTCTTGGGTATCAAGCGCCACTCATTTCGACGCCGAACGGCTTTCACATAGTTATGTAAGCGATCGCACAGATACAACCCTGCTCCGGGGAAAATCCCGTCGCCTGGACAGAGTAGCAGCACTAAATCTGACACCCCCCACTCCCACTCCGTGTTACTACTGCCTTATATGAACACACACCCTGTATAACAGATATAATTCATCAGACCCTGCTTTTTTCCTTTGTAATATCTCCCGGTATTCTGTATGCTTTCACTGGAATATTTCCTATACAAAACTAATTTGGTTCAAGTGATTAATATTCTATTACATAGTAATATTCCCTCGGGGGTATATTCCGAGGCTACATAGGATAACTACTTTACTGTACTTCGAACACCATTGAATCTTACGTATCAGTTATTAGGAGTCGAATCTGTATTAGCGGCTTAGTAAGCGAGTTTAGAACCGAAAAAAAGAAAACCACTGAATAGCTACTCTATTTTCGGGCTGAACGAAAGCGACATCTTCCCCGGCAGGCTAGCTTCATATAAAGTCGAGTTAATCAAGAGGTGTACCTCCTGGAATACGTGAGACAGCCCCCGCGCTTTACCTGGCTTGCAAGGATTGGTCAATCGTGTGGCTCAAAATATACAGAAGGAATGTGGCGTTCAAAATGGCAAATGTTTGCAGGGTTCATTCCTCTTATCCGTACAGTAATCAAAGCGTGGCACCGGTTCTAGAGTTGTTCCCCGGAGAAGCTTGTACATGCGTGTTTCTTAGCGTGTGAGTGAGACTGTGGCGGCGTAGGTAGGGTATACTTAGTTATTCCTAAGGGATGCGAGAAATTCTGGAAACGGCTAGCCATAGGGTCGGCGGCAGGCAACAGCTTTTGATCCGTCAACTCAAGGCTTTACCGTAATAATCCGCCATGGCTTTTTATCCCATTACCGTCGCATCCAACGAAAAGTGCACGGTGAACTTAGATACAGCAGAGCATACGCTTACACGACGGTCTTGAAACGCCTCGTCTTTATTTTACCCACGCTCCATAAAACTCGAGCTATGTTGAAAGTCGCGCAGCAAAGCGAGGATAAAGAAATCAATTCAGACATTGAAGCCCATGCATGCATACAGAAAACATCCGAGCATATATGCAGGCAGCATAGTTAATTTCGATTATTGCCTAAACAGTTGTTGCTCAAATGCTTGCAATGGATTGTTGGTCAATTCTTAAAAGCCAGTGAGCATTTGTAGTGTATCATGAACTCCCCTCAGGAGGATGGTACACGTCCTCATCCTCCGTCCTCGCACCGTCTTGCCAACAACGGCCCAGATGGCGTCGAGGATCTTGCAAGATCTCGCCCCCTCTCCTCATCGTGCCATCCCGGACACCAACAATAGCAGGGCAAGAACTCACCGAGCTGATTGCACGCGCCGTCGTCTTAGCCTACCAGCTCCTTCTCACTCTCGGTTCTGCCTCACCGCCGCTCAAAGGAAGCAGGGATAGTCATGCACAGGGGTGTAAACCCGTCACCACCGTCTCCTCAGCTTCCTGCAGCATACCTCATCATGAGTCACCAGCAGCGCCAGAGTGAGGCCACGTTCATTCTTCCTCTCCTCACTACGCTGGACGTCCCCCTTGCTCTCCGGAACTCATCCCAATTGGACTGCTTCGCCACGGTCTCATTTCCAGCTCGGCCTCGCCATCTCCACCCGCTATAGCCTGAATCATCGCTAGTGAATTAGAAACAGACGGCCGTTAAATCAGGTGGGTATCCTGGCTCCCGCCTAGCCCGGCTCCCGCATGTCCCGCCGCAGTTGCGCTGACGACCGGTCCGGCCATAGTTAACAAGGCATTCACCCTGCAGACAGAGACATCCTGGACAAGTCATGCAAGGAAGGGCGCCTCCCGCTGTCTCCGCATTGACGCCATTGACACCTGCGGCATTATTGTGACTGGTCAGGACAGACGGGCTGTGCGATTGGCGCCCGGGATCCACCAGGCAGATATGGAATCGGCCGCACGGACGGAGGGGGGAGCCTGGTGGGCGGGGCAGACGGGGAGATGAGGAGGAAATGTGAGGTCCAACATGGCGAAATTTGGTAGATATCGTCAGCAAGTCGAGGTTGAGTCACAGTCGGGATCAGATGAACGGGAGGGCCGAATAGTCTAAGACAACGAGGGGTGGGAAGGGGAAGCGTTCAGACGCCGCGAGAAACGACAGCGCGATAAGATGGCGTGATTTGAGGGAAAAGAAAATACGTGAGAGTGAGACGAAGGGGGCGGGCATCCAGGGTCAGGATCTTGGGCGAAAGTGAGGGAGGAAAATGAGTGTGTTAAGATATTGGCGGGATGGGTCTTATTTATGGTGTGGTGCATAACACTAGGACTGGGCAGACAAAGCAGCGCGTGGTCAGCGGCGGCGCTATGCCTATTAATTATTATAATTTAAAAATAACGTTAACGCATCCCACAAGCCTATGCACAACACAAGCCTATGCACACTTTAAAAATTGTTATAGCCAATAGACCTCTCACATAACTAAGCTGCCCCTAGATAAAAAAAGGATTTGCACAAGGTAACACTATATATAAAGATGCTGTTTAGCTATATCTAGCTCTCTCTCCTCTTTCTTTTTTTAGTTTTGATATTTTTGTTAATAGAGTATTAGCTGCTGTTGTTAGCTTTGTCCTAGCTTTTTAGTACGCTTGCTGTAACAATAATACTCCTAGCCTTTTAAACCAACACGTTTATAGCCAGCTTATTACCTTCTTGCTTTTACTGTTGTTCCTAGTGTTAAATATAAAGAATATAAGCTTATTCGGTATATTAACTAAAAAGGTATTTAATAGCAAACCCATGTTAGGATAACAAAAGCTTTTATATAATTTTGTTTACAAACGCGGTTATTATTAAATAAAACTTATAATAACACATTAATTAATATAACATATTTAACTTAATTATATACTATTGCTTATATTTAACAATTAAAAATTTTATTATTATATTAAACTATTAATTAAATAGTTATTAATTTAATTAAACAATTAATATATAAAAACTAATTAATTAAAACGTAAAAATTGTATTTAAAAACGTAAACAACTTTTACTTTTAAAATAAAAAGTATGATAAAGCGCCCTACATTTATTAAGCGAGTGGCCAATTAGGACAGCGCTAGTAAATACAAAACAAAAGCGCACTTTAATATAAGCCAAAGAATTAAGTTATATAGTTATATGCGTAACTATAAAACTATCCGAGGTTTAGCTAAGGGTGCACATATAACTAGTATTATAAAGCGCACATAAATAAGAAAACTTTTTAGTAAATAGATTAAATAAAGGATAACCTTTTAATATACGCTTTTAAAAGCGCTGGTTTTATTCCACTTTGCAAGCTAAAATCCCGTTAAAAAAAGCTTAAAAACAAAGCAATTAATTATATTTAAAATTAAAAATTATTTAAAAGTAATAATATTAATATTAGCTATAAAATCTTTTTTAATTATAAACTATAAAACAATAACGCATCCTATAAGCTAGTTTTGCATACAAGCAAGTTTTGCACTTTTTAAACTTTTTTGTATAATTAACATTTTAACTTTATTATTTTAATTAATATGCTACTTATATAAAACGAATTGGATTTAATTTTTGTTTTAAAAGCAATTTGTATAAACTTTAATTTAAGCGTATAATGCGCAACAAATATTTTTAATATACTTTTTTGCACTTTATTTAACTAAAAAAACGAACGTAACGCAAAACGCGCTACATTTTTATATATTTAAAAACTTATTAAATCCAAAAAATAATTAATTGTATAATATATAATCGATTTAGTTTTGCGATTATTTTTTTTTAAGCATAGTACTGTTAAAAATATAGCGAATTAATTGTTAAAGCTATGCAAAAAAGCTTGCGTTAAAAAAAATTAAACTTTGAACTTTATATAACAACAACTAAAGCTTAAAACGCGTTTTAACTGCCGAATCGATTACTAGCATGTTTAAAACAAAAATTTGATCGAATATTACGTTTGGTTTGCCTTTATATAACATATAATTAACAAATAAAAATCTAAAAAAAAATATATATATAATTTTAACAAAACCAAGTTTATAATAAACAAAATTATAGCCGAAATAGTTATAACAACGTTTAAACAATTAAAAAAATTAAAAGCTGTATAATAAAGTAATTTAAAATAGTTTATAGTTATTTAAGCTATTTTGTTATATAGCTATACAATTTTTCTATATATTATTTTAGCAGCAAAAAACTATTTTATACTTTAATATTAAAACAGTTTATTATTAAACGATTAGAAAATCGCAATTATAAAAAATAGTTAAACAATAAATAAACGAAGTTAAAATTAGATTAAATATTTTAATAAACATATAAAGCGTTATATAAAAAATGTTTTTTAGTTATTAATTTTTAACGGCTATAAAAGCTATTATTTAACTATTTTTAAACTGTATTGCAAAAAGAATTTTATAATTACATTTTATATGCCGGCTTATTTGTTGTACAAGCTTTAGCTTTTTAATATTAAATGTTTTAGTTTATTAAAACAAGCGTACAACAAAAAAATTAAACATTTAATGCAGGCATAACGCATCCCTCAATTGACTTGGCCACCCAATTGAATGGGCCACCCTTTGAACCCATACAAAAATCGTCTATGCTTTATCACGTAACTATTTAATAACTTTACGAGTTTTACTTTTATAATAAAATAAATTATATCGTTAGATTTGCAATTACAAAAAGAATTCAATAATATATTCTTTTTATTTATAACTATTTTATTTATTAAGTTATTAAGCAATACGCTAAAATAAGCGCTAAAATAATCCTTGCTTAGCGCTATATTAGCGTATTGCTTAATAACTCGCTTAATAAATTAGCTATAAAATAAACAAAAATATTATTAAATTCCCTTTTTAGTTACAAATCTAACGGTATAATTTATTTTATTATACGATTAGAATTGGTAAAGTTATTATATTATCAAATTGTATACATTTTTATATATAAAATAATCTTTTAAATCTTTTCTATTTTTTAAAACTGTTATATATAAATATAATGAAAAGACTTGTATATTTGGATTCCTTATTTAATTACGAATCTAATGGTGTTTTCTTTATATTTTTATGATTTTTATTAGTAAAGTTATTTAAAGGTTTATATATAATGTTATGTAGTGGTATGTAGTAAAGGGGTGTAACAATCGGGTCCTATTCTTATAGTGTGTGAGCTTTTTATATAGGTTGGTTTATTTACAGGTAGGGGTTGTTGTTTAGTTTATAAGACTAAAGGTGACTTTGCGGTAAAAAGTGGCATAAAAAATATTGTGCAAGTGCAATAAGTTATTATTAAAAAGTTAACTTTTTTATAATGAATTTTAAAAATTAAACTATAAGCTTAAATTAAACAGTAAAATAAAAAAAAATTAATGCTAATTATAAAAGGAACTTTTTATATTTTTATAGTATTTTTTTTTTTTATATATTTTTTAAATAGCAATAAATAAAAACTTATTTTAACTATTTTAAATAGCAGTAAATAAAAACTTATTTTAATTATTTATTATATAATTTTTGCGCTTATAATTAGCTATAGCTTGTTTTTTGGTTTAGCTTTTTATTTGGTTTATAATTGCGCTAAGTTTTTTTTTAGGCTGTTTTTTTATTAGTTTATAATACTATTTTTTTTTTTTTAAAATTATTGTTTTTAATAATAAATAATAAATGTTTGTACTTTTTATATAATTTTTTTTTTTTTGTTTTATTTTTTACTATAGTTAATTGTATAAAAAAATGTTGCAAAAAACTATTGTTTAATAAAAAACTTATAAAGCGTAATTCTTTTTTTTTTGCTGTTATTTTTTTTGTTTTAATTACTATGTTTTTTTTATGCTTTTATTATTAATAATATAAATTTAAGTGCTTATTTATTAAATTTAAATTAAGTTGTTATTTTGTTTATATTTATAATGTTTGCTTTTAATATAATGTTAAAAGTTTATTTGCTAAGCAGCTTAATAAAATTGCTGCATAATATAAATTATTAAAAAAAAAACTAAAAGTTTTTAAAAAAGCTGCTAAATTAACGCTTGCTTATATGTGTTGTTTTTATAAACAAAAGAAAATGTAGTATAATAAAATAATAAAAGCTATAGCTTATAGTATTATAGATTTAAAAAAGTTTAAGTTTTTTAAAAAGCGTAAACATAAAAAAAAAAGTTGTTAAGCTAATAAGACTTTTGCTTTTATAACTGCTTTATTTATTTTTAATTAAAACGTTTTTAACTTTTTTTTTGTTTAAAAAATTAATTTTGCTTTTTTAGCTTTAGTTAATTAAAATACTGTTAATAAAACGTTGCAATTGTTTATATTATATGCTGCAAATATTTTTTAGGGTTTTAAATGTTTTTTATATATAAGTATTTTGCTTATTTAACTAAATACTTTATTATGCGTTTTTTTAATATAAGTTTAATATTTTTTTTATTTTATATTTTGTTTGGTTTTTTTTTATTTTAATAAACATTTTTAATATAGCAGTTGCTACACCTAACCTAACCAAACCTAACCTAACCTGCTAATATAAGCCATTTAAACCAAACTAAAAACAATTTAATATTTTGTACTCTTTTGTACAAAAGATTATAGCGCAGTTAAGTAGCTTATTAACTGTTTATAATATTATACTAAACTATCTAAAGGCCGCAAGTTTAAGTTGCGGTAAAAAGAGTGCGCTGCTTTTGGTATTATTAGCAAGGCGTAGCCTGCTGCAAAATGCAGCAGGCGCACAACCCCTGGCTTACCCATTTAAAGGTTATTTAGAGTGAATAACCTGTAGGTGCGGGGTAATATAGCGGTTGCTATATTTAACCTAACCAAACCTAACTTAACCTGCTAATATAAGCTATTTAAACCAAACTAAAAAAAGTTTAATATTTTGTACTCTTTTATACAAAAGATTATAGCACAGTTAAATAGCTTATTAACTGTTTATAATATTTAGCATAGTATTATTTAATGCTTTTTTTAATAATAAAATATAAAAAATTAAATATATTTTTATTTTATAAAATAATAATAGTTAATAATTAGTTTTTAAAATAACTTTTTTAATTTTAAATAGCTTAATTTGTTTAAAATTTAGTTTGTTGTTAAATTGTTTAGTTTTAATGTTTTTTTTTAAAAAATATATTTTATTTTTTTTTTTTAAAGTTAGTTTTAATACCTTTAATTTATTATAATATGCTTTTATATATTGCTAAATAAATATTAAGTTGTTTTTAAATCTTTGTTGCATTTTAATAAGCTTGTTTGTTTGTTTTTTTGCTATTAATATTGTTGTTTTTGTGACGCATAAACCACCACCAGACTGTTATATCGATAAAGAATGCACGGGCTATAACCCACAAAGTGGTAATTGTATTATATCCAATTTTAAAAGATCGTAAGCTTTGCTATCCCTTTTTCTTTCTTTTTTTTCAGCTTAAAATCTTAATTTATAGCATTAATACAATGTTATAAAGCATTTTATACAATTGTAACAGTTTTTAGAATTTATATTTAACTATTTTTTAAATTAAACTTATAGTTTGTTTTAAATAGTAACATTTTTATATTTTTGTTGTTTAAGCTGTTGTATACAAATTTTATTAAAAGTAATAGTTTAATTTAATTATTTTATTGTTTATTAAAATAATATTTTAAATATTGTTTTAACGTTTAGTTTAATTTTTTAGTTTGTTTATTTGTTTATAAATAATAAGCTATAAATAACTAATGCTTAATTTTTAAAGCTTTTATTAATAATTGCTAATATTTAAAAACTATAGTAATACTTTTATTTGTAATAGCTTTTTTTAGAATGCTATGTTTATTAAAAATATATTGTAATATTATATACGCAAGTTTTTTTGCTATACTTAATTTTTTGTATAACATAAAATGCTTATACTTTATAAGTTTGTTTATAATAACTAAAATCGAATTATATTTAACTTTTGTTATTAATTTTTTTAATTTTAATAGTTTAATAATAAAATTAAATAATATAACTTTTTATGCTTTATTAAATAATTTAATAAGTTATAACAGTTTATAAAACTTATGTTTTATTATTTTTGCTTTTTTATAAAAACTGCACTTTTTATATACTGTTTTAAATATTTAGTTTTAATTTTGCATTATAAAGTTATATTTAAATTTTTTGTAAGTTTTATAAAATTTTTAATATTTATATAATAATGTTTTATAAAAATGCTAAACAAATTCTTTTTGCAAGTTATTAAGTATTATTATTTTTGTTTTATATTTAAGCTATTTATTTTTGTTAATTAAGCTTAATATTGCATTTAGTTTTAAATATAGTACTGTTTTTTTAATTTGTTTAGTTTATTAATTATTAAGCAACTATTTTATATATACTAGTGTTAAAACAAAGGTTTTTTTAAGTTTTTTTTAAAATAATACTTAACTTTTTTTTAGTTGGTTTATTTTATGTTTATTTTTTTAGCTTAAAATGTTTGTTTTTAGATTTTTTTTGCTTTTAATATAAATAATTTTAAAATTAAATTATAATAAAAATTTTGCTTATTTTATTTGTTGTTTGTTTAAAACCTTAGTTATTATAAATAAAGTTAAATTTTTATAATTTAAGTAAACTTTAATTAGTATTAAGGTTTTATTTAAATAATGTTTTTATTTTTTAAATGTTTAAACTATAGCTATAAACTTTTTGTTTAATATTAAGTAATTTATTGCTGGTTTTAAGAATTTTTTTTAAAAAAATGCTACTAAATATAACTTTTTGTTTTTATTTTATTATTTTAATTGTTTGCTTATTACTATATTATATATATTAACTTTAATTTTAAATTTTTTATTTAAGTTTAATAATTATATTACTAGTTTTATAAAAATTGCTTTTTTAATCCATTTAAACGCTTTTTATTTTTTTGATTTTTATTTAAATACTATGTTTTTTTTATAAAGTTTGTAAATAGTACTATATATTGTCACAATTGTGTAAAATGCCTTACAACATTGTATTAATATTATAAACTAAGATTTTAAGCTAAAAAAAAAAAAAAAAAAAAAATAGCAAAGCTTACAATCTTTTAAAATTAAATATAATACAATTACTACTTTATAAATTATAGTTTATACGTTTTTTATTAATATAACAGTTTAATAATAGTTTATACATTATATTTTCTTACTAAAACAAAAATACAGATTTTAATCTATATTAATGTTAAATATAGCGTTTAGTTATTATAGCTTTTTCTAACTTTTTAGCTATATTATTATCTAAGTAGTCTTTTGCGTATTTATTTGCAGCAGCTGCGCGCATCTATTTTTTCAATTTAACTAATAGCTTTAAGACTTTAAAATATAGCTTATAAAATCGTTTAAATGCAGCAAATACATTTTTAAAGTTTTTTATTAAGTACTATATATTATTAAAGTCATATTTTTGTTAAAAAATTTAATATTATAATATATAATATTTTTTATGCAGGCATAATCTTTTTACTTTGTTTACTTTGTACTTAAATTTTTTATTAATGTTTTTAAGTTTTAAAGGCGTTTAAATTTATTATAATAATAAGTTGTTATCTGCTTTTTATAGTTAGTTAGCATAAAATAAGTTCTTTATTTTATATAATAAAAATAAGTTTAAAACGTAATTATAGCTTCGTTTTTTTAAAATTTCAAATAGTTTTACAAATTATAAGTTTAGCCAAGTAATTAATATTTATATAAAAAACTTTTTTTTTTTAAAAAATATTTTGTTTTTTATTTTAAAGTTAACTAATTTGCGCTTTTTGTTAGCTTATAATTTTTGTTATTTTTAAGCTGTTTTTGCTAATACGTATGCCATTTTTTGGACCTTTTATATTTGTTTTATTAGTTTTAGTACTAGCTTTTGCAACAGCATGCTAATTTTTTTATTTAAAAGTTTTATTAACAGTAAGTTATATATATTAGTTTTTAAAGCTATTTTTAAAAAAGCTATATTTAATAATAAATATTATAATAAATTGTAAACAAAATTTAACGCTAATAAATAAAAGCTTTAGTTATTTTGGTATTTATTAATATAAAATTATAATTATTAATTAAGTTTTTAGTTAATAAACTTAATTGCTTTTTATATTTAAAAGTAGTAGGCGCTACTATTGCAGTATTTTGTTTTAGTTAACTTGTTAATTTTTTTTATAAAATCTAATATAAAAAGCTTTATATTATTTAACAGCTAACAGTTTAGCATGCTAAAAAATTAATATAAAAAATAATAATATTATACTGCTACTGTTTTTGCTGTATTAGATTTTCTACTTAAAAATATAGCTAACAAACAACTAAATTTGTTTACAAAAGCCCAAACATAATTATAGCTTTAGCAATTTTTTAGCATGTTTTTTCTGTTTATTATTACTTATTTTTATACTGTTTGCAATATAAATATTAAATATAGTAGCTTAAATATTTTGTTTTAAAATATTTTATTCTTTTAATAATTATAATAATTGCGTACATATTTTTTAATATTTTGCTTTAAATAAAACTAATAAAAATCTTGCTTAATTATTTTAATTGTTTTGTTTTAGCTTAAATAAGCAATAATTTTAAAATAGTATAACTTTTTAATTAAAGCTGTTTATAAAAAAATAATATTATTTAAAATAGTTTTAAGCACTTATAGCTAATAGTTTTTATAGCTTAATTTTTAAGCTTTGTTTTTTTTTTTAATTAATTTTATTAGTTTAGCTTTTTTAAGTGCTACTTTATTGCTTTTTATAGCAGTTATTAATTTTTTTATAGCTTGAAGTTTAATTATAGTTAAAATATGTTTTTTAGCTTTTTATGCTTTTATTATAAATAATTTAGCTATTTTTTTAAATAAAGCATTAGCTACTACGTTTTTTTTTCTAGGTTTATATTAAAAAATAATATTAAAATTTGTTAAAAAGTCGGCTTATTAAACTTAGTATATTAAAAGCATACGTTTAATTAAAAAATATAAAAAGGCTTAATAATTTATAACAACAAAAAATTTTTATTTTAAAAACTTTAAACAATAATATTTTAAAGTTTATATTATAGCTAACATTTTTTTATTTTATATAAAATAAGCTTTTTTTAATATAGTTATCGTTTTAAAAAAATATTTTATAAATTTTTATTTTTTATTTTTTTGTTGTTATTAAATAACTTTGCTAATAATATTTTTTAATACGTTAGTTTTTATTTAAATAAGTTGCTTTAAACAAAAAAATGCTAATACTAATGCTTAGCATACTAATTGCTTTATAGCTTTAAAAGCGTTTTTTTGTTTTAAGCTTTTTTTAAACAGGGCGTTTTTTTTAAATAACTAGTTTAATAATTCTATAATATTGCTAGCGTAATAAATAAATATATAAATAAAATTATATAATTTTAAAAAAATTTAAACTGTTTTAACTTTGTTAAAGTTTTTAAACTTTTAGTTTATAATAGTTTTAATTTTTGCTAAATTAATTTAAATATTAACTTTAGCTTTTATAATAACGCTTAAATAATTTATTATAATAACGTTAAATTAGAATTTTTTAATATTTTTTTATAATTAAACTTTATATAAACAATAAATAACTTTTTTATATTATTTTTAATACTTTTTTTTTAATTTTAAATATACTAATATATTATTAGCATATATATTAATAAATTTGTTTAACAGTTTTTATAATTAAATATTAATAAAAAATTATTATTAAGCTAAGCTTATTTTAAAGCTAAAAAAAAAAACTTTTTATTAAAAAACTTTTTATTAAATATAAAAAGCTATAAAATATTAAAAGTTAATTAATATGCATAACTAATAAAAAGTTTTAATAATGTTAAATTTAAAATATTGTTTTATATTTTAGTAATTATAAATAATACTGTTTAAATTTAAAGCTAAAACTATTTTGTTTTTTAGGTATTAATTTTGCTAGCAGTAATTAATATAAAACTTTTGCTTTTATAAATGCGGCTTAAAAACAAATAAAACTAATATTACGTTTATTTTTATAACTAGTTTAATAAAATCTATTTTTAGCAGCTAGTTTATTATTTTTTTTTTTAAAAATAAATATTAAATTAAAGTTCAATATTTTAAAAGCTTATTATTTTATACTTTTTTATTAAGTTTAAAAACTATATTATATTTTAGTTATAATAAAAACAAAATATTTGTTTTTTTTTTTAAAAAAAGACTTTTTAAATATATTAATAGTTTTAAAAAAAAACGTTAAACTAAAACTATATATTTAAAATTTTTGTTTGCAAAAAACAGTATACGCTTTTTATTATACGTTTTTTAAAGCTTAACCGCTTTTATATTTATAGTTTTTTTGTTTTTAAATAATTTTACAAACTTAATAAATATTAGTTTAATTAGCATTTTTAGCACTAGTTTAACTTATTATTAATAGTTTAAGTTATTTTTAACTTGCTTTATAATTTTTTAAATTATAGCTTAGTTTTTTATTTTTTTTACGCTTATTTTAGCAGCAGCTAACTTTTTTTTTTTTGCTTTTTAAAATATGCAATACTTTTTTTCTAAAGCTTAATCTTGCTAGTCTATATTTTATTAAACGCTAAAATTAATTTAACGTTTAGCTTTGCTTAATAATTAAATTTAAATAGCTAAAAAATACTTTGTTAATATAAATTAATCTTTAAGCTATATTAAGCGTTGTTTTTTATAGTTTAAAAAAAAGTTATATTTAATAAGCTAATTTATGCTAATTATAACTTTATAACTTATATTTATTATTTAAAATATTTAGTTTTTAAAATAATAGCTATTAATTTTTAAAGTAGTTACTAAATACTTTTTTATTAAGCTTACAGTTTTTTTATAATAGTTAAACAAAAGTATTAATTAATTTAAATAAATTATTTATGTGTTAAGTTATTGTTTAACTTGTTTAATTAATTTTTTGCTTACTAATAAATTTGTTTATATTTTAATATTATATAACATAATAGTTTTTATTTCAAAATTATTTATTTATAGTTATATTTTTTAATTAAATAATATTAACTTTTTTTAGCTATTTATTTTAACTAATAAAAAAAATAAAACTATTAAAAAAATTTTTAATAGTTTTGCTAATTTTTTAAATTATTTAAGCTAAATAAATTGTTGTTTGTTTTTTTTTTTAGCTAACTAAACTTTGTTTATATTTGCTTGCTTTTTAAAACAATTAGCTACTTTATATTTTAGTTTGCTATATTTAAAGCATATATTATTATTTTAATAAACCTTTTTTTTTTTATTAGTTAGCGCTTATTTAAATTAGCTAACTGTTTTAATAAAATTAGGTTTGTTAGGCGCTTGCTACAAAGTTTTTGCAGCTAAATTGCCGGCTTTAGCTTTAGCTTTGCAGTTAGCGCTAATTTTTTAGCGTTATTAAAAAACATGTTTATAATTAAATATAGCTTTAGCTATTTTATTACAAAAGCGTTTATAAATTATGCTTTAGTTAGTATTAGCTTTAAAAATCTTGCTGCTTAAGTTTATATTAATATAGCTTTAAAAAATTTAAAGCTATTTATTTTTAAACAGCTTAAACTTTTAAATAAAGCTATTAAACTAAAAAATAAATTAATAAATATTATTATTTTTATTAAGTTTAAAACGAAAAATCTTTAGTTTTTTATAAGTTAAAGCAGCTTAATTTAAGTTATAATAAGCTGTTTTTAAAGTTTAGATTAATTTAGCAAGTTTATTAAATAAACATTTAATAAAACAAAATTAAGTTTTAACAAATCTTTTAGCGTTTTTTTTTAATAAAAATATTATATAGTATATATAGCTTTATTTAGTACAAAAAATAATAAGGTTTTTTTTTAACTTGTTAGCTAGTTTTTTAAGCTAGTTATTAAAAAAGTTTTTATTGCTTGCAAACTTATTTAGGTTTGCTTTTTAAGTTTTTATTTTTTTTTTATAATTTTTGCTAGCCGCGTTAATTAAATAGCTAATAAGTTTAAACACTTTTTATGTAGCTATGCCTACAAGTTTAAAGCTAATGCTGCTAAAAGCGTTACTTTTAATGTTTTTATATTATTGTTTATTTAATAAAAATATATTAGCTTAATGCTAAATTTAAGCTTATAACTGCTTAATTAGCTAATAAAAACGTTAAATTTTATTTTAGTTATTTTTAGCTATAGTTTTTAATATAAGTGTTATTTTTTTTTTTTTTAATTTAAAAACGTTTAAAAAAGCCTTTATTTCTTATTTTTTTTTTTTTTTAATTAATTAAATTAATATGTTAATAATTAAATTTTTTAATAACGTACTTTTTAGCGCTATATATAATTACAGTTTTATAAATCTTTTTAGGTTTATAATAAAAACTAAAAAAATTCTTTAAAATAGCATATAATTATATTGGATAATTATATTTGTTTTTTAATAATTGCGTGCTAACCAAAAAAAAAAAGTAATGTTTTTATGTTTTGTTTACTATAACAAAAAATAAGGTTTTATATTTAGTTAACATTTAATAGCAAAAATAAAAAAGCTTAAAATAATATTACGATCGTATAAAATGTTTTACAATATTATATTAATACTATAAACTAAGATTTTAAGCTAAAAAAAAAAAAAAAAAAAAAACAGCAAAGCTTGCGATCTTTTAAAATTAAATATAATATAATTACTACTTTGTAAGTTGTAGTTTATGCGTTCTTTATCGATATAACAGTTTGGTAATGGTTTATGCGTTATATATATTTCTTAAATTTTATTACTAAAAGTTGTACATAGTTAGTAAATTTTATAAACAATTTTATATTTTTAATGCTGTTTAATATAAGCTATTTTTTTATTGCTTTAATTTTAAATTTTTAGATTTTTATTTTGCTTAAAGTTATTATAAATTTTAAAAAGTTTAGTTTTTGCATATAAAACTTGCTTTTATTTAAATAAACTTTTAGTTTAGCATTTTGTAGTGCTTTAAGTATTTTTTTAACATGTTTTTTATGTTTTTTTAAGGTTTTTAAGTAAATTAAAATGTTGTTTAAATAAACTATTATAATTTAGTTTAAATAGTTTTGTAATATATTTGTAATTATTTTTTAAAAACTTGCTAATATATTAATAAGCTTAAATAGCATTATTTAATATTTGTATAGCTTGTAAAGTGTTTTAAATGCTGTTTTTTATTTGTTTTTTTTTGCTATTTGTATTTAGTAATAAGCGTTTAACAAATTTAGCGCTATAAACTATTTTGCTTTATAAAATCGATTTTTTAAGTTGTTAATCTATAGTATTAATCTTGCAAATTTTTGCATTATAAAGTTTTTATAGCAGTAGTTAACTACTAATTTTTATTTTGGTTTTCCGTTTTTTTTTGCTTTTTTTAATACTTATAAAATTGGATATTTTGTTCAAAATTGTAATAGTTAAATAAATCTTTTTTTTAGATTTTTTTTTAAATATTGATGTAGCTTTTATAGCTAATTTTAGTTTATTTTGTATATTAAAAAATGTTTTAAATGTTATTTTTTTTTTAAAAGTATATAGTAATTTTATTTGTTATATTTTAATAATTTAGTTTTTTTTGGTTGTTTAAACAGGTTAGCAAACTTTGCGTACTTTTTTAATACGTTATTTTTTTGTTTTGCTTTTGGTTTTTTAACTATTAAACATATTGTTATGCTTTTTTTAAATTTGCTTAACGCTTTTTTTAGTTTATTAAAAGCTAAATTTTTTTTTGGCGTATTTTATTAAAGCTAGCTAATATTTTAATTTATTTTAAAATTGCTTTTTTTTAACTAAAATATTTTTAAAATCGTATTAAAACTGTGCGTATTAATAATGTTAAACGTAAACTTTTTTTTATAATTATAAATATTAAAAAAAAGTTTTGCAGTTTTTTATTTAATTATGCTACTGTTATAAATAAGTAAAGGTTGTTTTTAAACTTTGTTAATATTTTTGTTTTTTAAACAAATTGTAAAAAGATAAAATCTTATAAAGCTTTTATATTAAGTAAAACCTTTATTTGCTTTTTTTAATAACTTATATTTATTAATACTTATGCTTTTATATATATATTTGCTGCATATAAAAACTTTTTAATTAATTAAAACAGTTATTAGTTTATGCTAACTGCTTATTGTTATTTTTTGTTTTTTAAGCTTTTTATTATCGGTTTTTACTTTTGTTTTTGTTATTTTTATTATTTTGGGCTAACATTCCAAATATTGTATTAAAAAATATTACTGCTTACTGTTTTAAGTTTTTTTTTGTTTATAAAAATAACTTTTTTTTTTTTTTTAAAATAAGTTGTTATATACTAGCTTCGGCTTCAGCTTTTTGTTTAATTTTGTAAATTTCTAATTTTTTTATTACGTATACTTAACACTAGTTATAAGCACATAATCTCGATTTTCTTTTATAACTAATACATTTTTAAGTTCGTTTTAGATTTTTTTTCAAAAATAGCATATTTATTTAAGTTTTAATGTTTAAATATTAAATATTTAATTTTGTTAATTTTGTATAGTTTTTTTATTAAGTTTTAGTTAATTTGTTATAAAAATTACTGGTTTTATATTTTGTTTATTATATAAATATAACATTAATATATTATGCAATATGTTTAAAAGATTTTATAATGCATTTTATATTTTAATAATAGCTAGTTTTTACTTAGCATTATTGTTTTATTATATTAATAGCTTATTGTTATAAGCTAGGCAATCGTTTTTAAGTTGTTAATAATATTAGTTTTTGCTTTTACTAACAATTTAAATTTTTTTATTTTTTTTATTTTTGCTAATTTTAGCTATTATATGTTTGTTAGTTTTTTTTAAAATATTTTATAAATAGTTTTAAGATTTTGTTTTTGCTTTATTTGCTTATTTTTAATAATTTAATATTATATGTTTTTTTTTTAAATTAATTTTGCTATTGCATTTTTAAGCTATTTTAAGTTATTTTAATAGTTATACTACTTATACATGCAATTTTTTTTTGCTAAACATTGTTTTTTTTTTTAGCTAATTGTTTTTTATAAAGTTGTTGTTAATACTTACAGTTTTATAAGTAAAAGTTATTATTTTATGTTTTTTTTTTTTTTTTTTGTAATTTATTTATTTGTATAAATATAATAATTATTAATATTTTTTTAACAAAAATATTTTATATTTTATACGTATACCGATTTTTTTATATCTAAGTATACTTTGTATTTTTAATATAGTTTTAAACACGTTTTGCATTTTTTAATATATTTTATTTATTATTGCTTAATAATTTATTTTGTTTAAATTTTTATTATAAATATTTTTGCTGTTTTAAAATGTTTTTTATTTTATAATTGTTTAAGCTTTTTGTACTTTTTTACATAATGCTTTTTTTGTTTGCAATTAAAACATTTAACTTGGTTTTATTCTTTTTTTAATAGCTTTATAATAGTTATAGCTTTAAGTTTTATTAATTCTAAATATGTTTTTGTTGCTATTGTTTATATTTTTTAAGTTCGTTTTATATTAGCTGTAAAATTCGATTTTCGCTTTTTTTTTTGTTGTTATTTTTTAAATAATCGATTATTAATTTTAATTGCTTTAGCTATATATTTTTCAAAATTTTTTAGTTAGTTATTTTTATAAAGTTTATTTTAAACTAGATTTTTTAGTTTTTTGCAAAAAATTGCTATTAAAATATTATTGTTGTTTTATAAGGTTTGTAATATTAGTTTGCAAAATTTTGTTGCATATTTATACGCTAGTTTAGTTTGTTTAATTTTTAGTAGTTGCTATTTAGCTTATTGTTTTTTTTTTAAATTGCTATACATATTTATTAAAGCTTTAGCAAATTTATTTATATTTTTAAACATATATTTAGTTTTAACGCTTTAGTTGTTTTTTTTTGTTTTTATATACTTTTTTATTTATAGCTCGAACTATTTTAGCGCACTTTCCGCTAAAAATTTTGCTGTATAAAAAACTTTTTTTTATTTTTTTAAAAATTTTTTTTATAATGCTTTACATAAGTTTTAACTTAAGTTAAGAATTTTTTAAAGTGTTTTTAAAAATTTTTAAACTTGTTTAGTTTGTTAAGCTTGTATTACTTAATTTTAAGCACATTGTTAAGCTAATTTTTAAGTTGCTAGTTCGTGCGTTATATATTAGTAACCTGTTTATTAAAATGCTGATTTATTAATTTAAATTAGTTGATTTTTGTTTATAGCTGATTTAAAGCAAAAGTTATTGCCTTTAAAGTTAGTTTTATAGGTTTTGCTATTTTGTTTTGCATTTGCATAATGTTGTATAATATTGCAAAAATTAACTGTTTAAAATATAACAATCGGGTTTTATTTTTATAATATATAAGCTTTTTACATAAGTTAGTTTATTTATAAGTAGGGGTTGTTATTTAATTTATAAAACTAAAAGTGATTTTGCAGTAAAAAATAGCATAAAAAGTATTATGTAAATGCAATAGGTTATTATTAAAAAGTTAACTCTTTTATAATAAATTTTAAAAACTAAATTATAAGTTTAAATTAAACAGTAAAATAAAAAAAAACTAATGCTAATTATAAAAAGAACTTTTTATATTTTTATAATATTTTCTTTTTTTATACATTTTTTAAATAGCAATAAATAAAAACTTATTTTAACTATTTATTACATAACTTTTGCGCTTGTAATTAGCTGTAGCTTGTTTTTTGGTTTATAACTGCGCTAGGTTTTCTTTTTAGGCCGTTTTTTTGTTGGTTTGTAATAAGGGGTGGCCTATTCAATGGGGTGGCCAAGTTAATTAAAGGATACATTATATGTTATACGTTTTAAAAAAAGATTTTTTATTTGCGTTTTTTAAAGCGTTTAACATATTAATAACAAAAGCAAATATTTAGAAAAGTTTTCAAAAAACAAAATTAGTATTATACAATTTTAAATATGTTATTTTTTAATTAAACTTTTGTTTAAAAACCTTAAAAATCGAACTTTTATTGCTTATTTTATTTATAAATTAATAATTAACTACTTTAAATAATTTAACTAAAACTGAATTTTAAGCTTAATATATTTAAAAACAAGTTGTATAATATACAAATAGCTTTTTAATAGCTATTATTAATAGTATAAGCTAATTATTGCATAATATAACTACGATTTTCTACTGTTTTATATTATTAAAAAAAAAAGTTATAACTTTTTATAAAACAAATAATAAGCTTAGCTAACGTTGTTATATAAAAAGAACTTAATTATAAAATAAAAAATCGCTTATTATACAAAAAGCATAAAAGCTACAAATTATACAAAATGCTGCTAAACAAAAAAAGTTTAAAAATTGTTAAAATAATTGTTATATAAAAAAGCAGAAAATTTGTGCACAATGCTGTAAGCTTTGCGGCAAAGCTAGTTATAATGCGTAAACTTGTTAAAATAATATAAAATTGTTTAATAAATTAGATTTTAAATAAATTTAATTAATTAAATATGTAGTTGTTAAGTTATTTAAAATTAATTGTACAAAAGTTTAAAAAGTGCAAAACTTGCTTGTGTGTAAAACTAGCTTGTAAAATGCGTTAAACTTAAAACTTTTATAAAGTATAACTAAAATAATAGCTATTAAAAAAACGTTTATAATATAAATTTAAATAATTATAACGTTTAAATATACAAATATATAAATTTAATAAAATTTATTATTTAGTTAAAAAACTAAATATTTAAAACATTGTTTTAAAACTATAAAAACATATTAAATGTTTAATATAAAAAGCTAAATATTATTAAAACATATTTTAAAAATAATTATTTTTTTAAGCTTTAAGTTAAAATTATTATTGTGTTAACGTTTAACTTAAAGAAAATCAACTTGGTTTTTTTTTGCTAACTAGCTATAGCTAGGTATAGGCTACAAATTTGTGTTGCTATTTTTATTACTTTTTTGCACTAGCTAATTATAACAAGCATTACTTTTTTTTTTTTTATAGCTTATTACATTATTATTTTTGTAACAGCTTAGTTATAGCGATGCATAATGCGAAAATTTAACGCTTTATAAAAGAAAATATTATTAACGTAATTTTACTTTTTTTTTTTTTTTTTTCGCTTGTTTTTTTGTTTTTAAATATTTGTTAAACATTATGCTACGCTTTACTTTTTTTGCTTTTATACAGCTTTTTACGTTTTGCTTATTTTAGCTTATATAAGGTTATATAGATTTTTTATATACATATTTAGTTAATATAGCCTATAGTTTATAGCTTTATTACTAATAAAAAACCAACTTTTTTTTTGTTACGTTTAAAAAGTTTTTTAAAGTTAAGTATAATATAATATATATTTTATATAATAAATTTTATATAAAACTAAAGCTTATAAAAAAAAAAAAAATAGTATGTAAAGCAAACTTAAATAAATTATAATAATATAAGCAAACAGAATTAAAAAAAACAAACTTTAATTAATAGTTTAGTTAATAATGCACTTAAATTATAATACTTTTTTTTAAGTTTTATATTTATAAAACTAATTTAATTTACATATAATAGCTTTGCTATACCTGTTAAGCTTATTATATTATAATAACCTTATTATTACTTTTGTTTTTTTTTTATATATTAATTAAAACTGCTGCTAATAAAAAAATAATATAGTTTTTTTTTTATAAAACTTTTGCTAATATAAAATAAAACACTGTTTAATTTAAACTATAAATATTATTTTGCTAAAACAAGCTGCTTAAGCTTTATTAAACATTATGCTTTTTTTTTTTAATGCTAAATGCAGCTAGCAAAAATGCGTTAAAGCTTGCAAATAAAAAATAGCTGCTTAAAAACAAGAGCTTTTTTATTTTAGCATTTAAATTTATATTATTTTTTTTGCTTTAACTTATTTGCAACTAAGTAGCTAAAATTTTATTTTAGCTGCTATATTAGTTTTATATTTAAAGTTAGCTTTATTACTTTTTTTTAATACAAATATTTTACTATGCTATTAATACTTAATAAAACAAAGCTATAAACTGTTTTTTTTTTTATAAACAGCAACCTTTTAACTTTTAAACTTTAACTTTTTAACTTATATATTAAAACACTTTTTTTTTAATATAAATTTGCATTGTTTAAATTATATAACTACAACTTTATTATATTTAATTTTTATAATTTTAATAACTTTAATAATTTTAATAATGTAAACATTATAAACCTTAAATTTTTTGTTTAACGTTTGCATAAAAGCTGTACTAACTATAATAACTATTTTGCTATACGTACACTAAACAAAAAAAAAAAGCTTTATAAAAGCAGCAATAAGCAAAGCAATTATAAAGGCTTTAACCAAAGCTTTGTAACAAACTAGCAACTTTTAACTATTATTTTTTTCGATTATAATTAAACTAATATAGCTTTTGTTAGCTTTTTTAACAGTTTTTAATCCTGCTTATAAAAAAACGCAATAAAATTTAATAACAAATTAAATATATGCATAAAAAGTAGTGCTTTTGTAATAAAAACACTAATTTTAAAACTAGCTACTTTTTAATATTAGTACTATTATATAACTAAAAACAAAGCTTTTAAAAAACAAAATATTTTAAAATAAAAAATATTTTATTTTTTAAAAGCTATAAATAAATAGTTTTATTACTTTATAAAGCTGCTTGTTTATTATTTTAAAAAATGCTTATAAAACAACTAAATATATTATTTTATAAAACCGGTGTTATATTATTAAAAATAATAAACTTTATTATTAACAAAAAAACGAAGCAATAGTTATAAAGCTTACAAAATAATAATTTAAAAAACATTTTTGCTTTTTAACTAAAGCTAAAAACTTTACCTATATTTTTTTAGCATATTTTTTTAAATAATAATAAGCTAAAACTTTTTTTTTAATTTACTAAAAACTTTTTTTAAAACTTTTAATAACAGTTGTTTATTATATAAACATATAATATTAATAGCTACTTTTTACAGCTTTGCTTTTTAAAAAGCGTTTTATATTATTTATTTTTTTTTTATTTGCTTTTATATAACATTACAGTATTATAAAACATATATTGCTTATTTAAAAAATTTTTTTTTATGTTATTTATAATATTTTGCTTAATAGTTTTAGTTTTAGCAAAAAAAATGTAGTTTATTTAATTTTTTTTAACTTATTTTTAATTTAAAAGCATTACTAAATATAGTTAACATTTTAAATATAAAAACAGTTTGTAAACAACTATGTTTTGCTAGCTTTTTATTACTTTTGTTTACTTATTATAATTAATTAATACTTTACTAGTTTTGCTTAAGCAAAAGCAAAAGCTATGCTATAGCTAATTAAAACTTAAGCGTTTTATTGTTATAAATATTTATACTATAATATTTTTTGCAAATATGTTGCCTTATTTTAAAAACACTTTAAAAAGCTATATAATAAGCATAAATTTAACTATTTTATACATTTTATTATTTTTTTATAAAAGCACAATATAAAAAACGTAACAATAAACAACTTATTAAAAAAAGCTTTTTACAAATTTTTTAACAACTATTTATTTAATTTAAATTTAAAGCAGCTATATTTTAATGCTATTTAAATTAACTTTATTTTTTATAACTTTTTTTATATTATTAGGCTTAAAAACAAAAAAAATAATAGTATACTGTTTTATTTATTGCTATATAAATTAAAATGTTTAGCTAAAATATTTCGAAAAGCTAATAGCAAGTTTTGCAAGTTTAAATTTTGTTATTATACGCAATACTTTTTTAAAAACATTAGCTTATTAAAGCTGCTTAATAATTATGTTAGCTTATAATATAATATATATAAGCAGCACTTTTAAACACTAAATAAAAGCTTATTGCTTTTTAATACGCTATAATTTGTTTTATTAGCTTTTAGCTTTAATTTTATAAGAGCTTATTATTATAATAGGACAAACATGTTATTATAAAAAAAGCAGCTGCTTTAAGTTTTAAATATTTTTTATGCTTTTTAGTTTTATAAAAAGTTGTTTTATAATATGTTTTTTATTAATTTAAATTTTTTAACGCTGCTTATATATAATATTTGCTATAAGTATTAAATGCTTTAATTATATATTATTATAGCTGTTAACTTTAACAAACTACTTTTTAGCTAAGAATTTTGCTTTTTTTTGCTTATAAATAATATTATATATAACCTTTTTTTTTTTTTTTAACTTAAAATTTAAATAATTTTATAATAATTTTAGCTATTTATTTTATTAAACTTATTAAAAAACTAGCTATATTTGCATTATTAAACCTAGTTATATTGCATAATTAGTTTAATACTAATTAATAAACTAAAAACTTATATATTAACTAAATGCTGCTTATTTTTTTGTAGTTAACTTATAATAATAATATATTTTTTTAAGCAACTTAGCTATAAAAAACTAAACAAAAACGCTGTTAGCTTAATAAAAAAACATAGCAATACTAAAGATTTAGTATTAAAAAAGTTATAAAAACGTATAATATAACGTAGCTGCTAAACAATTTGTTTAATTAGTATTTTTTTAAGCTAACTAGCAATATTTTAAAACTTATTTAAAAATTTTTTTTTAAAGCTAAACTTAGTAATAATAAGCTAAAGCAAAATATAACTAAAGATTTATTAAAAACTATTTCGTTTTTTAAAACTATACTATTTAAAAACTTAGTATAACGCATCCCACAAGCTAGTTTTGCACACAAGCAAGTTTTGCACTTTTTTTGGCATACCCTGTAGGCCACTTTATATGCAGGGGTACTTACTCTACTTTATTATAACTTCGCAAAAAAAGGTTGTATAACAAAATAATTAGTACTATTAGATTTATAATAATATAACGAATCTAATAGTATTTTCTTTTATTTTCTAGCTATTTTATTTGGGCGTATAGCATTAAAAAAACAAATTTGCAAAGATTATTTTAGCGTAGTTTTTAATAACGCCTTAAATAAAATAGTTAGAAAATAAAAGAAAATATTATTAGATTTGTTATTTTATTACAAATCTAATAGTACTAATTATTTTGTTGTACAACCTATTTTTGCGGAGTTATTAAAAAGTGGTGTAAGTACTTTTGCATAGAAAATTAGCTTACAAAGTACTCCAAAAAAAGTGCGAAACTTGCTTGTGTGTAAAACTAGCTTGTGTTATAAGTTATATATAACAGTATACTAAAATATTTAATTAGCGTTATAAAACATAGCTATTATAAAGCAAAACATAGCTATTATAAAGCAAAACTTTTAAATTAGCGCTTTAGGTTATTGTTTGCGCATATAATTTAAAGTTTTTTTATATTTACGTTTTATTTATTAATCGGCTAAAATTTTTATATGCAGCTTATAATATTATATTATATAAAAGCTTGCTAAACTTTATTATAAAGCATTTTTAAATTATAACTTTTTTTAACGTTATAAAAATATAATTTAAAGTTTTTACAGCTTTAAAAAAAAAAAAAAAGTTGTTACATTAGCAGCTAACTATATATTACTGTTTAATAACAAAGTATTAATACTTATTATAGCGCAACAAAAAAAATTAAAAAAAGCAAAAAAAAAAAAATAACGTTAATAACAATTATAACAATGCTAAATACTAGCTTTAGTTAGTATATATATACTTAATATTAAGCAGCATTAACAATACTACGTATTAAAAAGCTAAAAGCTTTATTTAGCAATATATTAAAATTAAAATAGTTTAATATTAAATGTTTATTAACTAAAATATTATTTGCGTTAGCTAAAATAACTAATTAAAATATTATAAAATATATGCTAAATTATATATATTTGTTATATTAACCTTTAAGGGTACTAAATTTATTTATATTTAAATAATAAAGCGTAGCGCTAACAACTTTTAATTTAACTTTTTTAGTATTGCTTACTGTTGTTTTAAAATATTAAATTATTAAATTTTAAAACTAAAGTTTTTATACAATTTTATTGTTTATTTATTAAGCATAGCGCTTATATTAATAATATTTATATATTTTTTATTATTTAATAAATAGCTTAAAACCTATGCTTTTAAGTTATTTATTTTTATTTATATTTTTATTTATATAAATAATACTAAAGTTTTTAGCGCTATACATTTTAAGTTTTATGCTTTTATTTAGTATTTTATTTAAATAGATTTTAAAACCGGTATTTGCACGTTTTTTAAACAGTTTTTATTTAAACTAATATTATAGCTTATTTTGTTTTAAACATATAAAAAACTGCGTTTTAGTATATATTTTAATAGCGCAAATTTTTTATTACTAGCTATTAATTTATTAGCGTAGCTTAATTTATATAGCAATGCAGCTAATATTTTAACATTAAAAAGCAAAGTATTAAATCTTTATTTAAAAAAGCTAGGTTAAATAATTTTAAAATATTTAGTTATTTAAAAAAAGTTTAAAATAGCGCTTATAAAATAAAGTAACTGCGTAAAGCTAAATAATAACAAAAAGGATAATAATTTAAAAAGCATATTATTTTAAAATAGCACAACTATAATATTAAAATTTAGTAAAAAAAATAAAAGTAATTAAATATTAAATAAGCTAAATATATAATTAACATAATATAAACAATAAAAGTATTTGTACTTTTATTTAAAAAAGAATATTTAGCAATACCAAATAATTAACTTTTTTTTATTAAATGCTTTTTAAAAACAAAATACTTGCTATTAATAAATTGTTTTATAACTTTTTTTTTTAATATGTTTTTTAAAAACGGAATATTTAAAATTGTTATATTGTTTATAACAACTTTTTGCTTTTTAAATTATTTTAAAAATAAAATATTTAAACTATAGCTTTTTTTTGCAGCTTATACTTATTATACTCTTTTTTTTTTTAATACTTTTTTTTTTTTTGCTGCAGCTTTTTAAATATTTTATTTTTAACATTTATAATTATATACTTTAATTAAAAGTTTAATTAAGCAATATTGCTTTTTTATTTTAGTTAATATAATTAAAAATTTTGTTAATAAAAAAAAAATATTAAATAAAAAAAATATAAAAGTTGTTTTAAACAACTTTTTTAAAAACTTATAGCCGACTTAATATTTTGTACACAAAAAAAATAAAGTGTTTAAAGCTTTTTTACTTTTAATTAAAAAAGCAATATTATTAAAAGTAATTAGCAGCTTAAAAAATTTAAATTTTGTTTATTATTTTAACATTCGAATTATAGCTTTAAAAAATAAAGCGCTTTTTAAAGTTATAACTTTAGCTTATTAATTTTTAAGTTAAAATAGTTTTTACTTTTTTGTTAATATATATAATAAACACTTTTTTTATTACTGTTATATATATAAAATAAAAATAAAATATTTTATTTTTTAATAGTTTGCAAATTTAATTATTTATACTTTTTTTTTAGCATTAATAATTTTATAACTTTATTATAACTATTAATTATATAGCAAATTAAAAAAGACGTTTAATTTTAAAACTATATTTTTATTTGTTGCTAATATAAAAAAACATTTTAATAAATAAAACATTAGCTTTTTAGTTATTAGCTTAGCTTAAAGCTTTTTTAACAATAATTAGCAACAAGATTTTTTATATAATGCTTTTTAACGCTTTATAAGTAGCTAAATGTTAAACTTTTTGTTATTTATTATATAATAAAGCATTAAGCTTGCTATAATTATAGCAGCTTGTTAACTGCTTACTAAATTTTTTAAACATTTTTGTTTATTAAACAGTGTTTTTAAATATATATTTAAAAAATTTATTAGCAATTATTAGTATTGCGCTATTATATTTATATTATTTTATTAAAAACGTTGTTATAGTTTTAAAAGTAATGTTTATTGTAAACAAAAGCGCATAGTTATTTGTTTATATATATTTACTATTATTTTTAATATTATAGTAAAAATTATTTATTTTAGCGCTTATATTATGCTTGTTATTTTTGTTTAAAATAAAACTATATTAAAGCTGCAAACTAGCTTTTTTAAATTTAAGCTTTTTGTTTATAAAGCTATTATAAAAAACATTTATTAAAACTTAGTAAATGCTATTTAAATGCTTAATTAAATTATAAAATATAATAAGCGTTTTAAATTATAATTTAAAATATATATATTATGTAAGCTGTTTATAGTTATTAGTTTATAACAAAATATTTAAAGCTTATTATATTTTAGTAAAAAAGATTTTGTTTATATTTATAAATAAATAGCTATTAAAATTAATATTATAAAAGTTAGCTTTTTAAAGCCTTTTTATAAAGCTTATATAAAAAATAAAATTAATATTATTGTTTAAGCTAATAATGTTATAAAAGTAAACAATTTTTTTTTTAATTAAACGAATAATATTTTGTTTGCTAACTTTTTTAGTTTAAATAGCAATAATTAATTTAAAAATATTTAAATTATAAAAGCTTGCGCTAAAAATAAAGTATAACGCTGCAAAAAGCAATATATTGTTATTATAAATGCTATATTTAATAATTTTAAAAGATTTAACATTATTATTAAATAAGCTGCTTTATTATTTAATATTAACTAAAAAAATGCAAAAATATTAAAACATATAAAAATAATATATAAGCTGTATTAATTAGTTAATAAATATAAATAACTTTAAAAAATAAAATATTTTTAAAAACATGTACTATTACTATATATAACAAGCTTACAATTTTATTATAAAAATAAAAAAAAGGTTTAAAAAATGAAATATTTAACCTGTTTTTTATTATTTTATTTTTTAGCTTTTTATAGCCAGCTATTATAAATTAACAACAGCTAACTATTTTTATTTGTAACAAATATTGCGCTTATACTTAATAAACTGCTTACTTTTTTATAATTTGCTTTTTTTGTTAACAAATACAGCATAAGCAAAACTGTTATATACAAAAAAGTACTAATGTATAACACAAGCTACTAAAACATACAAGCTATTAAAACACTTTTTTAATTTTTACATATATATTTTTAAAACATTAATTATTTAATAATTAATAATGCTGCTATCGTATAAAAAAAAAGATGTAAAGCTTGCATTACAAGCTATATAACGTAACCTAAAATTATTTATTTAACGTGCTACAACTATATATAATATTCTTTATATAACACTTTATATATAATAGCAAGGTTGTTTAACAAAAATAATTATATTAGGCGCTAAACAAAAATTAATAAAACTTAAAAAGCAAACTATTGTATAATATATAATAAATCTAGTTTTGCAATTGTTTTTGCTTTAATTAAATAATATTAAAAATATAGCTAATTTTTTTTTGTACGCACGTAATATAACTGCAGTTAACATTAACTAAGCTTTAAACTTTATATAATAATAATTTATTTTTTGTACACGTTTTAATTAAAAAATTAATTATTAGCAAGTTTTTTGCAAAAATTTTAACGTATACTAAAAGTAGTTTAAGTTTGTACAACTTATAATAATAAAATTTAAAATTATTAAAAAAAATATTTATAACTTTAATAAAACTAGTTTTATAATAAATAAAATATTGTTTAAAATAGTTATTATAACTTTTA
>MU377303.1:0-31980 GCA_022495195.1 Xylaria digitata
TAAGTACCCCTGCATATAAAGTGGCCTACAGGGTACGCCAAGAAAAGTGCGAAACTTGCTTGTGTGCGAAACTAGCTTGTGGGATGCGTTATATTATTTAATATTAAAAATATAAAACTAACTAATTTTATAATTTTTTTTGCTTTAATTTGCTATTTATAGCTTAACTGCTTTAATTTATATAAAAGGTTTATTAACTTAATAATTTTTTTTATAAGCTATTAATACTTTTTTTTTTTAGCAGCATAAGTTTTAAAATACTTTTTAAATATTTAGAATTACTTTATAAATATATGTTAACAAAACTTATTATTAAAATACACTGCAATAAAATTTTTTATAAAGCTGCTTTTGCAATTAACGCTAAAGTTTTTTTATAATTAATTTTTTTTTTTTAAATAAAGCTTTTAGCATATATTTGCGCTTTATATTTATTTAATTTACTTATAAAAAAAATTTTTTTTTTTAATACTTATATAAAGTTTATAAAATGTTTATATACAGCTTTGCTTTAATTAATAAAGCTAAACATGCTTTTGTTAAAAATATATTTAATTTTTATAAAAATTACTTTAAGCTATTTTTTTTGCTTAAAACTTTTTAACGCTTTTTTTAATATTAACATATTAAAAATAAATAGTTTTACAAAAAATATAAACAGCAAACTTTATAAATAATTTATATAAAATACTTTTTATATATTATTTAGCTTTATTATAAAGCTGTTTAAACAATTTATTATTATTTATATTTTATTAACTTAAAAGTTTTAATAACTAAATTTATTATTTATAACGTTTTTAAAGTTTTTTTTAGCTTTATTTATTTATTTTTAACAAAAAGTTATTTAAAACATATAAATTATATTAAAATAGTTGTTAAAAGCTTTATAAATATATATTTATAATAATATTAGCTTTTTTTTTTTTTTAAAAAACTTTTTTTTTTAAACAAAGCGTTATCTTTTAAAACGTTTTTATTAACTACGTTATTATTTTTATTTTTAATTTTTATTTTATTTTTTATTTTTTAGTACTAGCAATATAGTTGCTACTATATTTTTTATAATAAAAATTATATAATATTTTTAAAATTAAAAAGATTAGTTATAAAATTTTTTAAATGTTTAAAAAATATAACATATAGCGTTTATAATTTGCAGCTACTATTAATTAGTTATACTATATAATTATATATGTTTTTATAGCTTAAAAACATTATATTTATTTTTTTAACGTTTATTTTTTTTATAACAATTTGTTTAAATTTGTTTATATAAACTATATAATAAAAGCTTAATATATATAAGTAGCTTATTTTAAACGTATAATTTTTGTTTAAATATAAGCTGCTTATAAACTTTTTATAAAAAGTACAACTTTTTATTAAAAATTAATTAATACAATTAATTATATAAACAATAGTTTTTATGCTTTTGCTTTAAAAATATAAAAACAGTTAAAATTAAATAAAATATGTTTTAGTTTTGCTTTATATATAACTAATAAACTGTTTAACTATATTATTTTAGTATTAATTTATTAAAAAAAATAAAATTAATTAAATTATATGCTTATAATAAAACTTTTTTAAATTTTTTATGCTAAACTTTTAGCTACTATTTATTTTAAAAGCGTATATATGTTTGCATACAATATTTTTTAGCTAAAAAACTAAATCTTTTAAGCTTTTATTTATTTTAATAAAATAATTTATTATAATTTGTTTAGCACTATTTTTAATTTTGTGCGTTATAAATATATAATATTTGCTATTATTATTAATAAACAATAAGTAATATTTATAGCTTTTAATAATAATTAATTAAATAGCTTTTAAATTTGTTTATATTACTTTTTTTAAATATTTTGCTTTTTTAATTAGCTTTTTTAAAATAAGCTTTTAAAATTTTATTTAATTATAAATAAAACAAAAAAAATATTTAACTTTTTCAAAATTTATTTTGATTTTTATAATTATATAAATAATTTAAATAAAATATTTAGTGCTAAAATAATATAGCTTGCAATACTAAAAAAAAAGCTTGTTTTTAAGCTTTTTAATTATATATATTTAATTATTTGTTATTACAGCTAATATTAATTTTTTTAGCTTTATAGTTTTATAAATTATTTTTAATATATATTTTTATTGCTTTTATTTTATAAAAGCTGGCTTTATTTTGTTATAAACTTATAAAAAAAAACTTTATTTATATATATTAATTTTTATAACTTTATAATTTATACAATTATAAAAAGTATATTTATTAAAATAGCTTTTGTTATAATAAAACTGCTTTTTTAATATAATTTTTAAAAAAAATGCTAAAATAAAAAATATATATTTAATAATTAGCTTTATTAGCGCTTTTTTAAGTAAGCATAAATTATATTTAATAGTTTTAACTTTTTTTATAATTATAGCGCTATTTTTAATAAAAATAGTAAAAGCTTTGCTTTTAGCTTTTAAATTAATAAAAATACTTTTAACAAATTTTATTTTTTTGTTTTTAATTTTAACGTTTAATTTAGTGTTAAACAAAAGCTTTTTATATAGTTTTATTATTTAAAACATGCTTAAGTTTATATAAATATTTAAAATGTTTTTTATTTTTTAAATAAAAGCTTAAGCAGTATTTTTTTTAATAATAGCTTAGTTATAAAATTTTATAAGTTTAATAAAATTTATAAAGTTTATAATAGCTAAATAAATAAAAATATTATTTAATTTAATAAAAAAGCTTTAAGTTTTAATTAGCTTTTTAAAAACGTTAGTTTAATATTAAATAAGCTAATTATTATTTTTTTTGTTAAAATAGTTTTTAGCAATATAATTTTAATTATTATAATTATAATATTTTAGGCCTTTTTTTTTGTTTTAATTTTTATTTTTGCTTTTTTTGTTATTATTATTATTATATTTATAGCTTTTGCGATTTTTACAGTTTTTGCAGCTGCTACGTATGTTTTAATTTTTTTGGCCGCGTTAAAGCTTTTTAAAAGTGTAATAAGCAGACTTTTTATTGCTAAAAAACTTTTTTTTAACTTTTTTTTTTAAAATCGCTATAAAACTTGTTAATAAAGTTTTAAAAAAAATATTTATATATTTTTATAACTTTTATAATAATATAATGCTAACTAATAGCTTTGTTTTTAATTGCAAACAAAAATAAAATAGCTTTTTAATTGCTTAAAATTTTTTTGCTACTAGCTTTATATTAGCGCAACAAGCTTATTTATTTAAATATAAACATAATAAAATTTTTGTTATTATATTTATAATTAATAAAATTTTTTTATAAATTTTTTTAATAAATTTAGCTATTTATGCTATATGTAATACTAAAAATTTTTAGCATTTTGCTGCTTTTTTCAACATTTTTTACTAAGTTAAAAAGTGCAGCTTTATAAATGTTAATAATTGCTTATGCTAATATAAGTTTGCTATAATTATTAATAAGCAAGCTAATAACATAATTTATTGCTTTTAAAAATAAATTTAAATTTTGTTAATATATTAACTAGTTTTTTAAACTTAAAAAATAGTTCTGCTTATTAAAAAAAAACTTTAATTGTTATTATTTAAGTTTTATAATAAGCTAAGCTTTTTTAAGTTTTTTATTGTTACGCTTTTTTTTAAAAGCATAAAGCTTTTTTTTTATTTTTTAAATTTAACGTTTAATATTGTTATTAAAGCTAAAATTAAACAAATTAAATAAGTTTAAAAGCTTAAAACCAAACTTTAAAATCATAATTAGTTAGTTAATTTTTTTATACTTTTTATAATTAATGCTTTTTTTAATAAATTAATAAGCATTATTATTATTGTTGCAGCTTAATTTAAAGCTAATAAATAATTTTTTGCTTTTTTTTGCGCTTAAAAAAGCTTTTTTAATTTTATATAAAGCTTTTTTTAAAATATTGCTTTTTATAATATAATTAAAATTAAAAAACATTTTTAATAAAAAAAAAAGTTTATAATATATAACTATAGCATTGTTTTTTATATTAACTAATTATTTTTGCAGTTTTTGCAATAAAAAACGTAACAAAAAAGCAGCACTTTTGCTGCTTTTTAATAAAAGCATAGCTATTTTTGCTTTAAAAGTTTTTTTAAAATAAGCTATTATTTGCTTTTTATAGCAGTTAAACTGTAATTAATACTTAGCTTTTAAAGCAGCAACAGCTTTTTTGTGCTATTTTTACAAGTTAAACATTTTAATCGCATAATTAAGTTCTATGTTTTTTTTTTAAAAAACTTTATAATTAAATCTTTTTTAATTTTAGTTTGCAGCTTTTTATAAACAAGCTAAGTTTTTTTTTTTAGCTTTTAGTGCTAACTAAATATTAATTTAGTTTTAAAACATTTTGCTTAAAAAATAATTTAAGCGTATAGTTTTTTTAAATAAACAGCTTATTATATTTTGTTAACAATTTATTATAATAACTTTTTGTTTAACTAACAGTATATATTTATATTAACTTAAAATATTTAAACGCTAAACAACTTATAAACTGTATAAATAACTAGTTTAATTAAAAATGCTTTTTAAATACAAATTAATTTTAACAACTTATTAATTATTATATAAAACTAATTATTATAATATTAGTAAAACAATACTATATTTTTTAATTTGTATAACTAATTATAAAAAAAAAGTAGTAGGTTTAAAAATTAAAAGTATTTTGCTTATTAAAGGTGGGTGTGCGCAGTACGGGACCTACCTTAACCTTAGCAACCAGTTCTTATTGTGGGCTGCACTTATAATGGGTTAATGGTCCTAGTCTTTATAGGCTATACAATGCTATTCATCTATATAATGGCCATTGCTAACAATATATATTTTTTTTTAAATTTTTTATTTGTTAATTATATATTGTATAAAAATAAACCAAACGTAATACTTAATCAGATTTTTGTTTTAAACACGCTAATAATTAATTTAGCAGTTAAAATGCGTTTTAAGCTTTAGTTATTGTTATATAAAGTTTAAAATCTAATTTTTTTTAACGCAAGCTTTTTTACATAGTTTTAATAATCGATTCGCTATATTTTTAACAGCATTATGCTTAGAAAAAAACAATTGCAAAACTAAATTAATTATATATTATATAATTAATTGTTTTTTAAATTTAATAAGTTTTTAAATATATAAAAATATAACACGTTTTATATTATATTTGTTTTTTCGGTTAAATAAAGTGCAAAAAAATATGTTAAAAATATTTGCTGCGCGTTATACGCTTAAATCAAAATTTATATAAATTGCTTTTAAAACAAAAATTAAATCCAATTTGTTTTATATAAGTAGCATATTAATTAAAGCAGTATTAATTAAAATAATAAAGTTGGAATGTTAATCGTATAAAAAAGTTTAAAAAGTATAAAACTTGTTTATATGTAAAACTAGCTTGTAAAATGCGTTAATATATAATTAACAAATAAAAAAATAAAATAAAAATATATAACCCATTTTATAAGCAAGTTTTGCACTTTGGCTTAGCGTACTTTATAAGCTAATTTATATATAAAAGTACTTATTTTACTTTTTAATAACTTTGCAAAAAACACTATATAACAAAATAATTAACACTATTAAATTTGTAATAAAATAGTAAATCTAATAGTATTTTTTTTTATTTTTTAGCTATTTTATTTAAGCATATAGCTTTAAAAAACAAATTTACAAGGATTATTTTAGCGTAGTTTTTAATAACGCTTTAAATAAAATAGCTAAAAAATAAAAAGAAATACCATTAGATTTATTATTTTATTGCGAATTTAATAGTACTAATTATTTTGTTGTACAATGTTTTTTTAGGAAGTTATTAAAAAGTAAAGTAAGTACTTCTGCATATAAATTAGCTTACAGGGTACGCTAAGCCAAAGTGCAAAACTTGCTTGTATGTAAAACTAGCTTATAGGATGCGTTATAGTAATTATATATTATAAATAATTTTTAAATAAAAGCTTTAAAATTATTATGTTTAAAAAGTTTTTCGAAATTAAATATAATATAATATATATTTTATATAATAAGTTTTATATAAAACTAATGCTTGTAAAAAAAAAAATAGTATGCAAAACATACTTTAATAAATTATAGTAATATAAGCAAACAAAATTAAAAAAAAATATTTTAATTAATAGTTTAGTTAATAATACACTTAAATTATAATAATAACGTTAGCTATAATTTAAAATTTAATTAGTTTTTAGTAAAATTTTAATTAATTATAAAGTTATTAATAATTAAAAATAAAAAAGTAGTAAAAAATAAACAACTTGTTTATAAATTACGTTAATTATAATAAAATAATGCTTTGTTAAATAGTTTATAAATATATATATTTTTTATTAATTTATATATGCAAATTACTTTATATAATACTATAAATTATGTAACTATAAAATCCGAAATCTTTTTTTAGAAATAGCTTTATTTTATAAAATTTACATCTTTGCAATACTTATACACTACACTTCTACATAGTTTAGATTCAATTTTTCGAGGGGAATCAATTGATTAAGGCAAAATGTATTTAGGAATTCAATTGCAGTCAATTCAATAAAGGTTGTTGTGATAGTCTTTGTGTCCCTTTTTCCTTTAGCGGATCGAGATACATGCCGCACCCTCCATACTGACTAATCTCATTCCACTTACTAAGCTTCATTCGAATATATAAAATAAACCTAGTTGCAGGTCGCAAATTTTTGAACACGAAGATACTTGTGATTGCGCGGTCGCTTTCACGATAAATCGCGGCACTATACTGTAACACCACATAGCTATTAAAGGTAGAACGTAGTAAAGTTAGCGCTTGGCCGTCTCCAACTATTATATATGTACCTTAGCAGCAAGACTGGGGGCCGTCGTACTGCTTGGTTTTAATGATCCATGAGGATGAACGGTATATATGTGGCCTGTGCCATTCCGAAACACCATATTATAAGATTTTATAGTAGTAACCGGCTAGGCCGAGAGGCTAGGTAACCTAGCACTTATTATATATGCCTACTTGGGTAGCCTAAATCTTGGGGGAGAATGGGAGTAACTTGGGGCCGGAATTGTGTATTTGGGCCAGGACTTTTGCAGACAGATAAGCAGCCCGATGTACCGCTTATTCGATACACTGAAATTATTTCAGGGGTTAGCCTTTAGATGTCCCTGCTTTCGACGAAGACTGCGAAGGCATGATAGACTGTCACTGAATTCTTGTTGTACTGTCTTTTATGATCCTTTCTGTCAATAGAACCGTGGAGCAATTGGCAGGATCTTGGTGCAGCGTCCCAAGGCAAATTACTGTGAGGTTGAAAAGTCAAAAGTCGTTGGTTTCAAGTGCGCTGTTCCGCAGATTGCCATATTTCAACTTCTGTGTCACATCGGAGAACCCTCATCTGGGAAAATTAGGATCCATGGAGATCACGAAGAGTCGGCTATGGTGTGCTGTCACACGCAAGTGACGCTAGCTGTAAAGCTGTCTGGAATGGGTAAGGGAGGTCGGCAGCTCCTTTGTGTGTATATAGACCTAGAATTCCAGGACCATTTCCAGAGGCCCCTCTGTAATGGTCAAAGGAAGTTCTAGACCCTAGAAGAATTATTGTAATTCGAACCCATCATTCCAAGCCCTTCATACACTTAGTAGAAGTCCTTATTATATGTGAAATCTTGCGAATCAGATAACTTCGCCGAAGGCTTTAGCAGATACAATAAGCATGAAAGTTACTATTGTGACTCAAATCTATTGTATGAGCAGAACATTTCCGAAGTTATTTCAAGCCGGGAATATTTCTTTCCGAGCAGGACCCGGCGCAAGGCTCCTCTCCACTGCTTGCTTCACGATACAGCCAATACCTCGTCGCTCAGCAATACCATCAACCCATTCTAGGAGCAAGACGGTGTAGAACGACCAGTCCAAGGAGATGCAATCCTGGTCATGTGCGTAATCCGGGGTGGTCATCCCCCTGCCCGTCAAACGCTCTATGGGCTCCATTGCCTCAGAGAAGGGCCACGTCAAATGGTTTTGGCTGCTCAAAACTCGTCGAGTCCTCGAAGCCGCCGAGTATGATATTGCCGCATCTCACCATTTCTCTATCCACACGGATGCCTTCTCCTTCGAACTCATCGATATTTTCGGCGATGTAGAAGACTTTTATAGTTAAAAATTGGAGTATGGTCAGGTACGGGACGACCAAACATGATGTCCTGTGTCGGCCCGGTCCAAAAAGTGTTCAATCCTCGTGGTAGTTGACGGCTAGATGCGAACAATCATCTCTCCCGGTAACCGATGACTTCCAGGTCTTAAAAATAGAATGATTCGTTGGCAACTAGGTCCCAGACGAGATGTGTGACCCCTGACGCTCTCCGCGTGCACCAGACAATCCAGGTCTGGTCTTTCAGTCACTCGTTAGTCTCATCGAACTACGATATATTCGACACCTGACCAACCCTACCAGTTCAGGAATAACTCGGAAACAGAGATCTTCAACGCAGTAAAGAGCCTTGAAATAAGAGAGCAAAATCGAACAGTGCACTAGCAGGCCCTCTAACAATCTGCATTTCATATTTGTGGCGATTCGCCGCAAAGTCCCGGCCAAGGCTCGTAATGCATCGTTATGGTTGCTGAAGGCTCGTGTTGTATACATGTAGACCACATGCTCATATGCCTGGATGGGACAGCTATCTAGATCAAGCGGTCCAGTTAGAAAATTCGAGCCTACTAGGGTAGATCGAGAGTCAAAACAGGCCTCGGGGAGTATTCCCTTGCGGCAGTGGCAGAAGGCCTGAAATTCAGTAGAATACAAGATTCGTCGTGACAAGAAACGCTCTTGGAGCCTGGCGCGGATCAATTAACGCTGGGCCAAGTTGAAATGTTGGAATTTCGAAGCTCACATCCATGCTCTGAAGTTCCACACAGCGTTGCCAATTATCTCTAGAGGCCCCCCCGTCACCACACCGAGAAATACGCCGGGTACCACGTCGGTAGTATTATCGCATTCCATTCTAGACTCCCTCTGGACGCCAGGGAGCCCTCCTTCGGCATCGTGGCCGTAGCAGGCAACGATGGTGAGCCAAGTACGCCCGTGAATCAGGTCCATTACGCCGACACCTCTCTGTAGGTCATCTCCGTCGTCTTGCAGCAGACAAAGAGACTCTAACCACAGGAACTGAGCACCTAGTTTCTGTACAACAGAGATGGCGTTTCGGATCGTCGTGGGAAGCTTCCACCAAACCTCTGTCAGGGATCCTGGAAGCAACAGCCTCCTTCGTCTGGCCCTTTTCAGGCGAAAGTTAGCCACAGGGCCCCAAACATAGCTTAAAGCTACATAATTAGGTACATATTGGCTTTCCACAATACACATTGCCTCAACATCAATGAAACGCAGGACTTGTAAGTCTGGGAATTCCGTAAACACAAGTGAGGTGTTTCGGATACGGCAAGCATTGCCATGGTAGTTCTCGCAACTGGCTATCCGGTGTGATATTAGATAAATGTCTATGGTGGAATGTGTTTTAGACTTCAGGTTATAGGCGTCCTCGGTCGCATCACTATCCGTCGGGGAAGAAAAGCAGATGCAAGGCGCGTCGGAGTCTAACTTAGGGTAAACATGGAACACGCTGCGACCTAATCCTAGAATTTGCGACCAGGTAACCGTTATCTTGTCGTCCTCTTGCATATCTCGGTGACGCATCTGGTATGCCTGCGTCACAAGTTTACAGATTAGACACGGACCGCTTTCGACCCTTGAGGCTGGGCCTAGATTGTACTCAATTTGTTCATTGCCCAATGTCTGGTTGAGAGACATAGCATCGAAGCTGATTTGGAAGCAATATTCACACAGAGAATGTTTTGGAGGCATGATAATATACAGGAAAGAGGCAATAGACAAGGTTTGGAGAATTCAACACAGCCAAGTTAGGCACAGGACTGAGGCACTATAAAAGTCAATACGAGTGTATACTGCACTACTTACTTTAGGTATGTATATATAGCAAGCTTGCCCACGTGGTCTTGCATTATATACTCATAAAATTATAGCATTGACAGCTCTGCTGTTGACCCAACTCGTATTGAAGATTTTGTAGTCGCCTATGCGAGGAACTGACATTGTGTGAGGCAGAAAAGTGGAAGCAACAGTCAGATTGAAATAGGGAACACTACATTAGATAAAGCCTGTGTGGTAAGATAACTGCATTAGTCACTGTTGGATTTCAGTGTATTGCGATCACGCCACGTGTTGTTATATAGCTCTATCTCCTATTTTAGCTTAAATTTACAATAGTTTATATGTATGCTAAAACTAGTTTTAATACTTAATTATTAATGCAACTAATAGTTTAAATAATAATAATTTTTTTATTTATGCTTTATAAGCTTGCATTTTTTATTTTATTATTTAGTATAATTTAATACACTTTTGTAAAAAACGTTATTATAATAACGTTGCTTATAAAAAATAAATAATATATAAATAATAAGTATTAAGCTTATTTATATAAAGCATATATATTATATTATAATATATTAAATAAAAGTTTATTAATATTTAAATATTAACTTGTTATTATATAATTATAAATTTGTTATACGTTTATTTTATAAGTATATAAAATGTTTTTATATTAACAAATTTATAATTGTTAATAATTAATATTTTTTTTTTATAAGTATTAATTTCTATATATATACGCGCATATAGTTTATTATAAACGTTATATTGTATAATAAGCAGCTTGCTAATTGCAATAAACTAGTTATAACTATTATACGCTTTTTTTATAGTTATAGTTATTAGCTTTACTATTTTTTTTTTTAATAAATATTTATTAATATAAGCGTTAACTTTTTATTATTAACGTTATTATTGTTTTTAAATAATAATAATAAAAAAATTTTTGTATGCTTATTAAGCTGCAGCTAGCTTATTATAATTAAGCTTTTTTTTTATTGCTTTTAAACTTTTAATAAATAAGCTATATATAAATAAAAAAAGTTTATTGCTAAATAAATATAGTTAACGCTTTTATTATTTTTATATAAAAAGTTTGCATTATTATTACTATTATTTTTTGTATAGCTAGCTTTTTATTAAGCATTTTTAGCATTTTTATTACTGCTTTTAAGCAAATAATTATTATGTTGCTAATTTTGCTGCTAATTTTATTTTTTGTTGCAGCTAAAGCTTTTGTTATTACGTCCGTTGTTTTTTTTATTTGCTTGTTTTAGCAGCGCTTTATGCGTTTGTTATAGCAACAAGCTAGCTTTTTTAAAAATAATAATGCTAATATATTATAAGTAGCTAATTTTTAGCGCACTATTGGCACGCTTTTTTAGCTTGCTAAAAAGTTTAAAAATAAAAACAAAAACAAATAAGCTTAGGTTATTTTAATAATAAAATCGTTTACTTTTTAAAATATTAGTTTAGTTTATGCTTAAGTTGCTTTTAAACAATAAATGTTATTTTGTTTTATTTTTAATTTTTTAATTTTTGTTTTATAAGTTTGTAATTATAAGCTATATATATTTAATTTAGCTATTTAGCTAATTTTTTATTAATAATTAAATTTTTAAGCTTTTTTAGCGTAATTAACAAGCTTAATTAAATAATTATTTTTTAAGTAAGCTTTGTTAACTTAAACTAATTTAAAAAAGTTTTTTATTTTTAAGTTAATAATGCTTTAGTTAAGCTATGTATAATTATATTATTAATAAATATATAAATTATTTATATAATTTTTATTTTTATTTTTTAGCGCAGCTAATAATTATAAATATTTATATAACAAAGCTTTATATAAAGTATAGCTAGCTTTTTTATAACAAAGCTAATAGTTTGCTAATTATTACATTAAATTTTAATATGCTAATTATATAGCTTTATTTTTAGTTTATTAATAAGCTTATTAATATATATTACTTTTTTAACTATTTATATTAAAACAAAAAGCTTAGCTTTAATAATTAAAATAATTATTATATTTTATTTATTAGCTTGCTATTTAATTATTTTTTTAAAAAGCTTTATAATATAAGCTTAAAAGCTTTTTTTATTTAAAATATTATTAGCAAAAAAAGCATTACTTATTATTATAAAGTTGTTTTTATTTTCAAATTGTAATATTAAATGCTAATTAAGTAATAAGTAAGTAAAAAGCTTATTAGCTGCTTTATAATGCTTAAAAAAGGGTTATAATTAAATTAAGCTAATTAAAAAGCAGTAAACGCTATATTTAAGCAAGTAATTATTATAACATATAAAATTAATTTAGTTTTTTATTAATAGCGCTTAATACTATAAAATAATACATTTTTTTTATATAAAAAAAGCTTTTTAATTTTTATTAAAGTGCTTGCATAAATAATAAAAATATTATTTTAAAGCTTAGCTATTTTTTTAATATAAAAGGCTTAAAATAACTAAATTAGCTTTTTTTTTTAGTTATAAATTACTTTTATTTTTAAAAACTATTATAAATTGTTTTTTTTTATTAAATTATAATAAGCTTTTAAAGCAGCGATTGCTTTATTAGCTATTAGCTAGCTTAATTTTTTATATATAATAACTATATTATTAATATATATAAAAAAAAGCATATTACTGCATAAAAAACAACAAGGTTTATAAAATATTAGTTAAGAACTTATTTTTTTTAATAATTTAATAATCTTTTTTTGCTATAGCAAAAAAAATTTTTGCAATTTATATAAAGCTTGCAAAAGCTTTATAATAATATTTAGCTTTTGGTAGCTTAAAAGCATACGCATATAAATTTCTTTATTTAATTTAGCGTTAACAAATATATTTATAGCGTTATATTGCTTAAATTCTAAGTTAAATTTAGTAGTTATAGCAATTAACGTTTTAAAAGATCTTTTTATTAAAATATTAGCATAAATATCTTTTTTTCTATTATTTAGCTGCTAATTTTTCTAAATTATTAAACAAGCTTTACATTTTTTATAATAGCTATATTTATTAAATTTATATATATATACCTATATATAGTTTAAAGTTAACTTATTAGTGGCCAAGCTTTTTAGCATTTTTTTTTAAGTGCATATTTTTTTATAGCTTTATAAATAAGCTTGCTTAACTTTCTAAAAATGATTTTTTAATAAATGTATATTTAGCTTTTTGTGCTACTTTAGCAGTAGTAAAAGATTTTTTTTATTGATTTTCTTTTTTTGGCTAAAGAGTTTCTTTAAATAAGCTTTTAAATAGTTGTTAACTAGCTTTAAAGCTTTTTTTATTATATTTGCATTTTTATTAGTATTTACTACTTATAATAACATACGTTAGTAAGCTTTTTTAAAAGCTTTTCTCTTTTTATAATGCTTTGTTTTATTATAGTTTTTATTTAGTATAAAGCTTTTTATAATATTAACTAGTTGTAATAAATTATTTAGTATATAATAAGCTTTTTTAAAAGCTTTTTTTTTTTTAGCAACAAAGCTTTTAGCAGTTTTTAATATTTGCAATTAGTTATTATAATATTTAAATAAACTTTTTATTATTTTAAATAACTTTGTTTTAATAATTAATTTTTTGTTTATTAGCCTAAGGTTTTACAACTTAGCTATATTAATAATAAGCTTAAATAAACTTAAATTAGTAAAAGCTTTTTTTTTTAAACTAATTAAATTAAGCGTTAGCTATAAGCTTAACTTTTTAAGCTAAGTTATTATTAAAGCTAATAATATAGCTTTAAATAATTTTAGTAATATTAATAAGCTTAACTTAAATTTAAAGTTTATATATAAATAATTTTTTTTTTTTTTGCTTTTTTAACTAGTTTTTTATAAGCTTGTTTTTATTTAACTTTTTAGCTTTTATATTTTTTAGCTTTTTTTGTTTGCTTTTTTTAATTATAATAATAAGCTTATTATTTTTTTGTTTATTTATAACGTTTTTATTTATTTATAAAGCATTTTAATAGCTAATATTATTAAGCATTTTTTTAAAAGCTTTTTAGCTTATTTTAAAAAAATTGTTATAAATTTATTTTTATTTTTATTAAAAAATTTGTTTTTATTAAATACTATATTTTTTTAAAAAAGTTAAATTCGGTAGGTATTAATAAACTAATAGCTTATTAAATACTTTATTTAAGCCTTAAAGTTAAGTTTTTAACGCTGTTTTTTTTTTAATTTAGTTTTAATAGTTATAACAAACGTTATATATTTATATATTTTTAAATAAAAGATATTAAATGTTTGCTTATAGCTTATTATGCCTTATAAATTATTAAAATAAAAGTAAAATTTTTTATAAAAAGCTTGCTAATAGTTAACTTTTTTAAGCGTTTAGTTATATAAATATATAGCTATTTATATTATTTTTAGCTATAAAAAAAAAAAAAGCTTATATTTATTATATATTAAGCTTGCTTAATATTTAATAATATGTTTTAACCTTTTTGCTTTTTTATTAAAATTTTAAGTATATAATAAAAAGATTTTAAATTTAATTTTGTACGTTTTTTAAATAGCTTTAGCCAACTGTATTATCTTTTTTTTATTGCTAATAAGCTTGTTATTATATTTAATAACTTTTATTTTAGCTTTATAATAAAAGTTAAAGTAGCATATATAATGTTTAAAAACTTTTTATAAAATATTAATACATTTGTTGCTTAAATAATAAATTTAAATATATTTAAAATATTAATTAATAATTAATATTATTTTTTAAAGCTTTTTATTTTTTTTAAAAAGCTTGTTAAACTTATAAAAGTTTATAACAAGTTAAATACCTGCTTTAATAACTTTAGTATAAGCATTTTGCGCTATTTTATAGTGCGCTTTTAATTTGTTATATGTTATACATTTAATAGTTTTAATTTTATTATTTAGCTATAAAATAAATTTTTTTTTTTTTGTATAAACTAATAATTGTTTTAAAAGCTTTAGCTTTATATGCTTTAGCTGTTAATACTATTTATAAAAGCTAGCTTTTAACTTAAAACGCTTAATATAAAAGTTTAATAAGTTTTTTTATATATAAAAAGCTTATGTTATTAATTAAGCTAGCAAGCTTTTTATTATATATTATTTATATATTTAAATTAAAAAACATAATAGCTTTTTTTATTAATGCTTAAAAAAATTAGATTTTAGCTTGTTTTTTTAATATATTTTTAAATAGTTTAACTGCTATAAAAATACTTAGTTAGTAGCTATATTTAAACAAAATACAACGTTATATAATTTATATATTTTTATTTTTTTTAAGCTTTTTATTTTAAAGTTAATTTTTTTATAGCTATATATTTAAAGCGTATTATTATTAGTTAATATTATATTGTTTAAGTAAGCATTTTTTAAATTTAAAAAAATAATAAGCTTAATTAAAAATATAAATATTTAACTTTAAGTTTATTATAACGCAGTTTTATAATATATACAATTTAGTAAGCTTTTTTTTTGCGTAAAAAAAGCTTGCTATTTATACTATAAATAGTTTTATTAATTAATTTTTTTAATAAAAATAAACTAGTAAGTTAAACTTAATTTGCTTTTTTTTTTGTTAATTTTGCGCTTTTTTTATTGCTTGCTAAAAGCTTTTTTTATTAGCTATTTTAAAATTAACAATTTTTTTAATAGTTTTATTTACTTTTTAATTTAATAGTTAAAGCTTTAAAAATATAAACTAGCAGCTTGTTATTAAATAATATTTGTAGCATATAATACAGTTTATTATATTAAAGTTTTTTTTTTTTAGCGTTTATATAAATATTTGCTTTAAAACGCTTAATAAAAATGCTTTTAAAACTTTTTTTGCTTTTTTAATTATTTTTTTAGCAGCTAATATTTTAATGCTTAATAGCCTTTTTTTTTTACAAGTTTAGCAAAAATAATCTTTTTTTTAGTTATTAAGCTGCTTATTAATTTTTTTTGCTGTTTTTATTAGTTTAAAAATATTAAATAAACTTTTTTTTATAATTTTTTTAATTATTTATAATATGTTTAGCATTATAATTTTTTAATAAAACTTTATTATTATAATATATAAAAATAAAATATTTTTAATAATAGCAGTATTATAAATATTTTTAAACAATATAGCTTATGCTAAATAAATATTTTATAAAACTTTTTTTAAATTTATAACAAGTTTAAATAAGTTTATTATTTTTTTTTTTTAAATAAGCTTTAATAACTTTATTTAGCTAATTGTTTGCTTATTTAATAAAGTTTTTAATAAGTTTTTTAGTAGCAGCATTAATAAAGGCTTTATATTTATATTTATGCTTAAATTAAAACACTTTTTAAAAAGCTATACTAAGCTTTTTAAAGTTATTATATTATTAATTAATAATTCGTTTAGCTTTTATATAAGTTAATTAATAATTAAAATATATTATTTTTTATATTTATTTAATAAGCTTAATAACTTTAGTTTAATAAAAGTTATAATGCTTATAAAAAATATTATAATATTATTAAGCTATTAAAAATTAAGTTTTAGCTGCTGCTATAAAATCTATAAAAATAGCTGTAATATATTTAATATTTAATAAAAAAAAATAAAAAATTAGCAATTTTTAGTAAGCTTAGTTTTATAAGCTATAAAGCTTGGTTTTTTTTAAAAACTATATATTTTTATAAATCTTTATTGCGCGCACTATTTATAAAATCTTTTTTTTATAAATAAAAGTTGTTAAAAAAGTTAAAAATAGTTAAATTTAATTTTAATATTATAATAATTTTGCTGTTTTATTATTAAAAGCTTAGTTTTTTAATAAAAATAAAAATAATAAAACTTTTAATTGTTAAATTTTAATATATTATAATTATATTATATGTTATTATATAGCTTTATTTTTTATTTTAGCTTAAATTTATAATAGTTTATATATGCGTTAAAACTTGCTTTAATGCTTAGTTATTAGCACAACTAATGGCTTAAGTAATAGTAATCTTTTTATTTATGCCTTATAAGCTTGCATTTCCCACTTTATTACTTAGTATAATCTAATAGTTACAGGCTGTGCGGTCGCGGGCTACTCCATTTACTACACACTACACTTTAATTAAAGCCTCTTTTTTTAACAAATTTATTTGCGATTACTGTTTTTAAATGTTTTTGCAATAATACAGTTTTTTGCTTTTGTTTTTTTTTTTTTAGTGTTTTAACAGCTAAAATAAAATGTTTAGCACTTTGTTTTTAAAAGCTTTGTTTTTATAAACAGTTTAATATTTTAGCTTTTATTTTTGTTTGCAAATATAATTTATATATATAAAACGTTGTTTTAACAATATTTTAATATTTTAATAATTTTTTTTTATTAAGTTAATTTAGTTTTAAATATTATAATTTTATTAGCTTAATTATTAAAAGCTTTTAAAACAAAAAAATAAAAATAAAAATAAAAATATTAATTAATTTATAACTGCTTTTTTAAATATTTTAACTATATAAAAAAGTTTTAATATATAAGTTATTTATTATGTTAAAAAAATTTAGTATTGTTAGCTTTTTTTTTAATATAAATATTTTATATAATGTTTAAACTATACTTTTTTTTTTTAAATAATATATAAAAATAATAATAACAAGGTTAGCATTTAATATTACTAATTTAATATTTAGTAATACTAATACTAATATTAATATTAAAGTATTAAAGTTAAAAAAAAAATTATATAAAAAATACGAAAATTTATTTTAAAAAAATTAAAAAAAAAAAAATTTTATAATATAATAATATTATATATTTTTTAAAAAAAAAGTAACGTATTTTATAAACATTTAAACTATATAAATATATAAGCTACTTTTTTAAAAGCATTTTATTTAATAATTATATAAAAAAATACTTATAAAATAAATTATAACTATTTAAATATTAAGCTTATAAACTAATAATTAATATTATTAAATTTGTAATTATATAATAAATTTAAATATAATTTTTATTTTTATTTTTTAAGAAATTATTTATAGCGTGCATTATTAAAAAAAAAAAAGTTTAAATTTATATTTAAGTTGCTTAAAAAATTAGCTAAAAAATAAATATAAATATTATTAAATTTATTATATAACGCATTTTTCATTTGAACAGGTCACCCAATTAAACGGGTTATATTTTATAACTTTTATATGCATATTTAAAAATAATTTAACAACCTTTTATACAATTAACTTTAACTATTAAGATTTTAATTCGCTAAACGTTTTTATACTATTTTAATAAGTTTGTGCATTATAGCTAAGTTTGCTGCAAAGCTTATAGCGCTAAGCGCATGTTTTTTTTTTTATATATAACAATTATTTTAACAATTTTTACAGTTTTTTTATTTAACTACATTTTTTATAGCTTGCAAATCTTTTGCTTTTTATATAATAAATAATTTTTTATTTTATAATCAAATTTTTTTTATATAACAACGTTAGCTAAATTAATAATTTGTTTAACAAAAAGTTGCGATTTTTTTTTTAATAACGTAAAATAATATATAACGTTAGCTATATTATATATAATTTAGCTTAAACCTTTAAAAATAGCTATAAAAAAGCTATTTTAATATTATATAATTTTTTGCTTAATATATTAAAATAGCAAATTAGTTTTAGCTAAATTATTTAAAGTAATAAAATGTTTATAGTTTAATAGTTAAAAAAATAACAGTTTAATTTGTAGCGTATGCAAATAATAATTTAGTTAATTAATTATATATTTAAAATTGTATAGCATTAATTTTGTTTTTTTAAAACTTTTTTATACGTTGTTTAAAGTTATTAATTTGTTAAACGCATAAAAAAACGCTACTAAAAATTTTTTTTTTTTAATATATATAATATATGCTTATATAAAATGTTTAATTTATTTATTATACAACTGTTTTAAAAAACTAAAATATTTAATATTTAATAGTTAAAGCTTATAAAAAAAATAAAAAAGTATATAAAAAGTAATAATGTTGTTTTTTTTGTAATACAGTTTAAATTTAGTTAAATAATAGCTTTTATAGCTATTAAAAATAAAAAAGCAATAATTTTTTTTTGTACAACTTTTTATATATTAATTAAAATGTTTAACTTAATTTAAGCTTTGTTTGTTTATTATTTAATTATTTTTTATAGTTTTAATTTTTTAATTGTTTAACAATTTAATGTTTTTATACTAAAGCAATAAATAGTTTTGCTTTATTAAAATAATATAAAATAAAATAATATAACTATATAACAAAAGGCAATTAATATATAGGCATAAAAAATTAATATATAAGCATAACTTTACATAGGCATAACTTTTTTCTGCCTTTTTATTAGCTTAAAAAATTAGTATATTTAGCTTTATCTATTTTATTTGCTGCTTTTAAAATAGCTAATTATATTTTAAAATTATTTTATTTATTAAAATATATATTTTTATACTTGTTTTTATTTTTTTTTTATTATAGCAAATATTATGAAGCTGTTACTTTTTTATAGCGTTTTGTTTTAAAAAACTAATATTATGCTATTTTAAAAAATGCTGTTAAATTATACAACTTAAAACAATAATATAATAAATACCGCTGTTAAATAATTTTATATTTAACTATAAGTTACAAGCTATAACTTTTATCAACTTTTTTGCTTTTAAATATTAAGCTGTACTTATTGTTTGCTTGCTTAAACATTTGTTGTTTTTTTAGCTTTAAGCACTGCTAACTAACTACGTATTTAGCGTTACTTTTTATTATTTAACTTTTTTAAATCAACTTTAATTTTAGTTTTAGCTACTTTTAACTTGTTTTAACTTTTATAAAAACGCTTTTTTTTTTAATTTGTTAGCTTGTTTTTTAATAATGTAATAAGCTAACTAGCAAATTAAAAAATTAATCTAATTATAAATTAAGCTAAAACTGCTTATAAAAAGTTTTTAAGTTTTTTATAAAGGTTAATAGCAATTTTAAAGTTTAAAATACGTTTATATAAATCTTTTGCTATTAATTTTTATAATTGCTAACAAAAATAAATTTTATATTTTATAAAAAAATCTTTAAATACTAGCTTTAAATATATTTTATAACAACAAAAAATTTTAAATTTATTAAAAACTAAGCAATTGTTAATATAATTATTTATATTAATTAAACAAAAAATTTTTGCAATAAATAATAATTTTTAAGCAATTTAGTATTATTAAGTAATAAGCTTTAGCTTTTTTAATAATATTATTAATTAAAGCTTGTTTAAATAATTTATAAAAAGTTTAAAATATTTATAATAAAATAGTATTTTATTTTAAACAAAAGCTTATTAAAAATTATATTTTTAATTGTTTAACATATTTTGCAATGCTTTAATAAAACTATAAAAATAACTTATGTTATTTAATAAATAGTTTTTAATATTATTATTGTTTGCTTTTATATTAAAAATAACTTAAATACTAAAATTATAATATTTATAAATAAAATAACATGCTTATTAAGCTTTAAATAGTATTAACAATTTGTTAAAGTATTATAAAATGTTTTATTAGTTATTAAATTTGTAACAAAAGTTTATTTATGCTTTTTTATAGTTAGCTTTAGTTTTTGCAAACATAACTAGTTTTTATATATTAAAAACATTATTATAGTTATAAAAAACCTTGCTAATAAATAATTTTGTATTAAATAGCTTTTTATTTATAATATTTAACTTTTTTTATATTATAATAATAAGGTTAAAATTTTTAAAATTGCTAGTTATAAAATTGTTGTTATTAGTTTAGCTTTTAATTTATTTGTTTTTTGCGTAAAATAAAACATTAATGTTAATATAATAAATATAAAGCTGTTGTTATATAAAAAAAAACTAATTGTTTAAAGCTGCTTTTATTAATTAATTGTTATTAATTATAATAATATTAAAGTTTTAAATAACATGTTAGTTAATAAGCTGTTAAATATTTTTAACAAAAAACTAAAACTTTTTTTATTTTTTGTTATTAATAAAGCTAAAAGCAGCGTTAAAAATAGATTTTAAACAAGTTTAACTAGTTGTTTAAAATAATAAAAGTTTAAAACAATTAATGTTATATATGTTATTAAAACTAATAATTTTAAAAAATTGTTTTTATATTTAAAAACAATAAAAGAAAGTTTAAATTAAACTAATAAAATAATTTAGCTTATTTTTATTTTATTTAATAAAATAAAAGATTTTTTTGTTGTTAAAAAGTTTAATAAAAACTATTATTAAATTATAATTATATAAATTTTTTTTAATAAATAAAAAAATAAGTGTTATAAATATTTCTTTAAATAAAAATAGTTTTAAAATGTTGTTTTTTAATTAAGCTTTATATATTTTAAGCTTAAATATTAATATAGCAATTTAATAATTTAATAATTTTTTTAACTAGTTTAATAAGCATATAATAAAAAAAGTGCATAAAAAAGTTTATACTAAATAAATAATTATGTTTATAATATTTAAAATTTAAATGTTTATATAATAATTATTAGCTTTTTGTTATAAATTTAATAATAACTAATTATTTATAGCTAGTTTTATAAAACTTTTATTAATATAAGCTTTAGTTTTTAAAAGCTTTTAGTTATTTATATTAATTATATAAAACAAAATATTAAATTAAGTGCTTTTTATATATATATTTGTTTTTTTTTAACAATATTAAAGCTGTAGTTTTTAGCAAAGGTATTAATAAATTTAAATAACGTATTAAAAATAAAAAACAGATTACTAAAAATAAAAAAGTTTAAAATAACTTTAAAGCTAAAAAAAAACAATTAATAAGCAAGCAATAAAGTATTTAATTAAGCAAATAAAAGTTAATTATATATTAAATAGTTATATAATTTTATTTAATATAAAAATTAAGCTAGTAAGCTTTATTAATTTTATAGCAATAAATATAACAAAAAAAAATTATATTTATTTAAATTTAGTAGTAATAATTTTTAACGTTTTTGTTAGCAATATATACGTTTATATAAATAAGCAAGCTTAAAATTAATTGTTTAATTATATTTAATAACCTTTTAAACTAGTTATAAAATGTTTTTAAATTTAGCTTTAGTTATAATAAAAAAGCTTAAAATTGTAAATAAATTTAATAATTAGTTAAAATTGTAAAATATATTTCTTTATTTATTAAATTTTTTTTTAAGTTTAAATATAAAAGTTATTATATGTTATATTCGTATTTTAAAGCTAGTAAAATTATTTAAGTATATTATATAATTATTATAAAGCTGCTATAGTAGCTTATAAAAGCTTTTAAATTTATAAAAGTATAAAACAGTACTTAAAACTTGTAAATAAAAAGCAAAAAAAATTTTAAAAACGCTGTTATTATTAAAAGTATAAGCATTAAAAAAATTAAAAAATTTGCAAAAAATATAGCTTTATATAGTAAAAATAATAATATAAGTTAAATAAATTATATAACAAGCTAAAAACAATTAAAATAATAATAAGCAAAGTTAAACAAAGCTTAGTATTTTAAACCGAAAATTAAAAATATTTTTTTTAAAGCTTTAAAATAAAGTTTTAAATATTTTGTTTAAAATTTTAAACAATATATTAGCAATAATTGTTTACATAATTTACTGCCGCTTTTAATAATATAATAAATTATTAAATATAAAAACTTAAGCATGCTTTTATTAATAATATAAAAATAATAATAAAAATAAAATAAAAATAATAAAAAAGATAAAAAAGTAATAAGCAACGTTAACAATTAATTTTTAAGCTAATGAAAAGGCAAGAAAAAGTTATGCCTGTATAAGGTTATCTTTGTATATTAATTCTTTATGCCCGTGTATTAATTGCTTAACAAAATAGCTTAAATAATTATAAACTAATTTAAATTACTTTATTAAGCAGCTTTTAGTTTTTATACGCGTTTAAATATAGTTATAACAAAATTAAACATAATTTTATTTATTGCAAACCTAGTTTTATTAAAGTTATAAATTTTATTTTTATTTATTATTTTTTATATAAAAACAAATTAAACGCAATATTTAACTAAATTTTTGTTTAATATTTGCTAGTAATTAATTTTTTAATTAAAATAGGTTTAAAGCTTTAATTGTTTTTATATAAAGTTTAACGTTTAGTTTTTTTTTATAAAACGTTTTTTACAAAGTTTTAATAATTAGTTAGCTATATTTTTAATATTACAATGCTAAAATAAAAACGATTACGCTATAAAGTTAATTATATATTATATAATTAAATTTTTTTTAGCTTTAATTAATTTAAACTTTAAAAGTAATGTTTTTTTTTTGTTTTAATATTATATGTTTTTTAAATAAATGTTATATAAAAAATATTATAAATTGTAGCAGCTTTTTAAATAAATAAATGCAGGTTAATTTTGTAAGCTTAAAAAGCAAGCTATATATTAGCTTTTTTATATAATTTAACTATTGTTGTTAAAAAAAAAATAAAGGATTTTATTATATGCGTACAAAAGTTGTAAAATATAACCTGTTTAATTAAAAAATGCGTTAATTATAAAATTAATATATTAATTATTTTTTTTTTGTACAACTGTTTTTTGCAAAGTTATAATTTATATATAAACGTTTTTTATATAAGTTAAAAAGTGGCTTAAATATTTATGTAGCTTAAATGCTTATAAAATATGTTATATTAAATTTATATTAAGTTAATACTGTTTTAATTTAATATAATTTAAATTTTATTATAAATATTTAATATTTTATATTATTTACTTTAATACTTTTTAGTATTTTAATATTATTAAATATTATTAAATATTAAATACTAAATTGCTAACCTTAAATAATAGCATTAATAAGTTTTATAAATATATTTTTGCTGTTTTTTTAATATTTTTAATAGTTTTAAAGCTTATAACAACGTTTTTAGTAGTTTAAAATGTTTTTATTTTATTTTTTTTTAAAAGCTTAATTTTTAAAAGTATGTTAAAACTTTTTTTAAGTTTGTTTTACAGCTTTTTTTTTAAAAAGCTAAAAATATTTATATTTAATAATTACATTATATAACTATAATAAAGTTTATAAAAAACTAGTTATATTTTGTTTAATATATAAGCTTATAAAAAAGCATTATTTATATAAAAATTATAATTATTATAAATTAAAACTATTTATTTATTATTATATTAAGTATAAATTAAAAGTATAAAAATATTTTTTTATACGTTTATTTTTTTAACTATGTTTTAAAGCGCTAATTTTTTATAAGCTAAAATTTTAATAAAAAAACTATTAGCTTTATACATTACTTTTTTTAAAAATAACTAGCAGCAAAAACAATTTTTTATTTTAGCTAATATATTTTAAAAAAAATAATTTATTTACTTTATTTAACGTTTTTTTTAAGTGTTAAACAGTTAATAACTTTATAAATTATTTAATAGTTATTATTAACGCTTTAGCTAATGTTTATTTTATTAAAGTTGTAAAAGCAGCAAATAAAAATGTTTACGATTTTTAAAACAAAAAAAGTTTAAAAACAAAACGTAATATTAGTTATTATAGCTTTATTAACTTTTAAATAGTTAATAATTTTGCTTTTAAATATTATAATTAAAAAATTTTTAACAAAAAAATAGCAATATTATACTTTTTTTATTTTTAAATTTAAGTTATAAACAGTGAGCATACGTTTAACTATTAATTAAAACTTAACAAAAAAAAGCGTATAGTTTAATTTAGTTTAATTAACTGTTTAATATATTAATTAATCTTTTAAAAATAATAATAAAGTTTAAAAGTTTTAATCAACTTTTTTTTTAATAAATATATTAGTTAAACAGCGTTATAAAAAAGTTTAAAGTATATTTTACTTTTTAATAATAGCATAAACAAATATTCCAAGTTTAACGTTATAAACTATAGCTATTGCGCGCTTTTTAAAGTTTAATTAAAACATTATAAAGCGGAGCGGGGAGAAAACGGATATAAAAATAGTAAAAAAAATAAAAGAAATTTATAAAAGTATGTAGTAAGAAATTGCAGTAGTTAGAGTGGCTTATAACTGCACAGCCTGTGACTATTGCAGTTATTTTTATTAGATTATACTAAGTGATAAAGTGGGAAATGCAAGCCTATAAAACATAAATAAAGAGATTACTATTACTTAAGCTACTAGTTGCACTAATAACTAAGCATTAAAGCTAGTTTTAGCATACATATAAATTATTATAAATTTAAGCTAAAATAAAAAATAAAGCTATATAATAACATGTAATATAATTATAATATATTAAAATCTAATAATTAAAAGTTTTATTATTTTTATTTTTATTAAAAAACTAAGCTTTTAATAATAAAACAGCAAAATTGTTATAATATTAAAATTAAATTTAATTACTTTTAACTTTTTTAACAACTTTTATTTATAAAAAAAAGATTTTATAAATAGTGCGCGCAATAAGAATTTATAAAAATATATAGTTTTTAAAAAAAACCAAGCTTTATAGCTTATAAAACTAAGCTTACTAAAAATTGCTAATTTTTTATTTTTTTTATTAAATATTAAACATATTATAACTATTTTTGCAGATTTTATAGCAGCAGTTAAAACTTAATTTTTAACGGCCTAATAATATTATAATACTTTTTATAAGCATTATAATTTTTATTAAACTAAAGTTATTAAGCTTGCTAAATAAATATAAAAAATAATATATTTTAATTACTAATTAATTTATATAAAAGCTAAATAAACTATTAATTAATAATATAATAACTTTAAAAAGCTTAGTATAACTTTTTAAAAAATGTTTTAATTTAAGCATAAGTATAAATATAAAGCTTTTATTAACGCTGCTATTAAAAAACTTATTAAAAATTTTATTAAATAAGCAAATAATTAGCTAAATAAAGTTATTAAAGCTTTACAAAATATTTATTTAATATAAACTATATTATTTAAAAATATTTATAATACTGCTATTATTAAAAATACTTTATTTTTATATATTATAATAATAAAGCTTTGCTAAAAAGCTATAATGTTAAGCATGTTATAAACAATTAAAAAAATTATAAAAAAAAGTTTATTTAATATTTTTAAATTAACAAAAATAGCAAAAAAAACTAATAAGCAGCTTAATAACTAAAAAAAAAATTATTTTTATTAAACCTGCAAAAAAAAAAAAGCTATTAAGCGTTAAAATATTAGCTGTTAAAAAAATAATTAAAAAAGTAAAAAAAGCTTTAAAAGCATTTTTATTAAGCGCTTTAAAGCAAATATTTATATAAACGCTAAAAAAAAAAACCTTAATATAGCAAACTATATTATATATTATAAATATTATTTAATAACAAGCTGTTAATTTATATTTTTAAAGCTTTAATTATTAAATTAAAAAGTAAATAAAATTATTAAAAAGATTGCTAATTTTAAAATAGCTAACAAAAAAAGCGTTTAGCAAGTAGTAAAAAAAACGCAAAATTAATAAAAAAAAAAACAAGTCAAGTTTAACTTATTAGTTTATTTTTATTAAAAAAATTAATTAATAAAGCTATTTATAACATAAATAACAAGCTTTTTTTATATAAAAAAAAAGCTTGCTAAGTTATATATATTATAAAACTGCGTTATAATAAACTTAAAATTAAATATTTATGTTTTTAACTAAGTTTGTTATTTTTTTAATTTAAAAAATGCTTATTTAAATAATATAGTATTAGCTAATAATAGTGCGCTTTAAATATATAGCTATAAAAAAATTAACTTTAAAATAAAAGGCTTAAAAAAATTAAAAATATATAGGTTATATAACGTTATATTTTGCTTAAATATAGTTATTAACTTAATATTTTTATAGCAGTTAAACTGCTTAAAGATATATTAAAAAAACAAGCTAAAATTTAATTTTTTTAAGCGTTAATAAAAAAAACTATTATGTTTTTTAATTTAAATATAACGTATCCCTTAATTAACTTGGCTACTTAATTAAATAGGCCACTTTTTACAACTTTTGTATGCATATTTAAAAATAATTTAACAATTTTTTATATAATTAACTTAAACTATTTAGATTTTAATTTGCTAAACGCTTTTATATTATTTTAACAAGTTTATATATTATAGCTAAGTTTGCTGCAAAGCTTATAGCGCTAAGCGCATGTTTTTTTTTTTTTTGTATAACAATTATTTTAACAATTTTTATAGTTTTTTTATTTAACTATGTTTTATATAGCTTATAAATCTTTTGCCTTTTGTATAATAAGTAATTTTTTATTTTATAATTAAGTTTTTTTTATATAACAACGTTAGCTAAATTAATAATTTGTTTAACAAAAAGTTGCGATTTTTTTTTTTAATAACGCAAAACAATATATAACATTAGTTATATTATATATAATTTAGCTTAAACCTTTAAAAATAGCTGCAAAAAAACTATTTTAATGTTATATAATTTTTTGTTTAATATATTAAAATAACAAATTTGTTTTAGCTAAATTGTTTAAAATAATAAAATGTTTATAGTTTAATAATTAAAAAAATAATAGTTTAACTTGTAATATATGCAAACAATAATTTAGTTAATTAATTATATATTTAAAATTGTATAGCATTAATTTTGCTTTTTTAAAACCTTTTTATATGTTGTTTAAAATTATTAATTTGTTAAACATATAAAAAAACGTTATTAAAAAATCTTTTTTTTAAATATATATAATATACGTTTATATAAAATGTTTAATTTGTTTATTATATAACTGTTTTAAAAAATTAAAACATTTAATATTTAATAGTTAAAGCTTATAAAAAAAAATAAAAAAGCATACAAAAAGTAATAATGTTGTTTTTTTTATAATATAGTTTAAATTTAGTTAAATAATTGCTTTTATAACTATTAAAAATAAAAAAACAATAATTTTTTTTTGTATAACTTTTTATATGCTAATTAAAATGTTTAACTTAATTTAAGCTTTGTTTATTTGTTATTTAATTATTTTTTATAGTTTTAACTTTTTAATTGTTTAACAATTTAATATTTTTATATTAAAGCAATAAATAGTTTTGTTTTATTAAAATAATATAAAATAAAATAATATAATTATATAATAAAATAGTTTAAATAATTATAAACTAATTTAAATTATTTTGTTAAGCAGCTTTTAGTTTTTATATACGTTTAAATATAGTTATAACAAAGTTAAATATAATTTTATTTATTATAAACTTAGTTTTATTAAAGTTATAAATATTTTTTTTTAAATTTTATTTTTATTTATTATTTTTTATATAAAAATAAACTAAACATAATATTTAATTAGATTTTTGTTTAATATTTACTAATAATTAATTTTTTAATTAAAACGGGTTTAAAGCTTTAGTTGTTTTTATATAAAGTTTAATGTTTAGTTTTTTTTTATAAAGCGTTTTTTGCAAAGTTTTAATAATTGGTTGGCCATATTTTTAATATTATAATGCTAAAGTAAAAACGATTGCGCTATAAAATTAATTATATATTATACGATTAAATTTTTTTTAGCTTTAATTAATATGGATTTTAAAAGTAATGTTTCTGTTTTTTTTTTAAAACTTTATGTTTTTTAAGCAAGTGTTATACAAAAGATATTATAAATTTTAGCAGCTTTTTGAATAAATAAACGCGGGTTGTTTTTGCAAGCTTGAAAAGCAAGCTATAGGTTGGCTTTTTTGTACAAGTTAACTATTGTTGTTAAAGAAAAAATAAGAGATTTTTTTATGTGCGTACAAAAGTTATAAAAAGTGGCCCATTTAATTAGGTGGCCAAGTTAATTAGGGAATGCGTTATAAGTAATATATAATAAAAAGCTTATTAGCTTAATTAATAATATAAGCTTTTTATATATAGAAAAACTTATTAAACTTTTATATTAAGCGCTTTAAGTTAAAGGCTAGCTTTTATAAATAGTATTAACAGCTAAAGCATATAGGGCTAAAGCTTTTAAAACAATTATTAGCTTATATAAAAAAAGTAATAATTATTTTATAACTAAATAATAAAATTAAAACTATTAAATATAACCCATAACACAAGCTAGTTTCGCACACAAGCAAGTTTCGCACTTTTTTTGAAGTACCCTGTAAGCCAATTTTCTATGCAAAAGTACTTATACCACTTTTTAATAACTCCGCGAAAATAGGTCGTACAACAAAATAATTAGTACCATTAGATTCGAAATGAAATAACGAATTTAATAATATTTTCTTTTATTTTGTAGCTATTTTATTTGGGCATATAGCTTCAAAAAACAAATTTGCAGGGATTATTTTAGCGTAGTTTTTAATAACGCTTTAAATAAAATAGTTAGAAAATAAAAGAAAATACTATTAGATTTGTTATTTCATTTCAAATCTAATAGTACTAATTATTTTGTTGTACAACCTATTTTCGCAAAGTTATTAAAAAGTGGTGTAAGTACTTTTGCATAGAAAATTGGCTTACAGAGTACTTCAAAAAAAGTGCGAAACTTGCTTGTGTACAAAACTAGCTTGTGTTATAGGTTATAGCATATAACAAATTAAAAGCATATTATAAAGTAGTATAAAATGTTTGTACTAAAGTTATTAAAGCAGGTATTTAACTTGCTATAAACTTTTATAAGTTTAACAAGCTTTTTAAAAAAAATAAAAAGCTTTAAAAAATAATATTAGTTATTAACTAATATTTTAAATATATTTAAAATTATTATTTAAATAACAAACGTGCTAATATTTTGCAAAAAGCTTTTAAACATTGTATATGCTATTTTAATTTTTATTATAAAGTTAAAATAAAGGTTATTAAATATAATAACAAGCTTATTAATAATAATAAAAAAATAATATAGTTAGTTAAAGCTATTTAAAAAATATATAAAATTAAATTTAAAATTTTAATAAAAAAATAAAAAGGTTAAAACACACTATTAAATATTAAGCAAGCTTAATATATAATAAGTGTAAGCTTTTTTTTTTTTATAGCTAAAAATAGTATAAACAGCTATATATTTATATAACTGAACGCTTAAAAAAGTTAATTGTTAGCAAGCTTTTTATAAGAATTTTTATTTTTATTTTAATAATTTATAAAGCATAATAAGCTATAAGCAAACACTTAATATTTTTTATTTAAAAATATATAAGTATATAGCGTTTGCTATAACTATTAAAGCTAAATTAAAAAAAAAAAAAAAGCGTTAAAAGCTTAATTTTAAAGCTTAAATAAAATACTTAGTAAGCTATTAGTTTATTAATACCTATTAAATTTAGCTTTTTTAAAAAAATAAAGTAATTATTATTAAAAATGTAGTATTTAATAAAAACAAATTTTATAATAATCTTTTTAAAATAAGCTAAAAAACTTTTAAAAAAATGCTTAATAATATTAGCTATTAAAATGCTTTATAAATAAATAAAAAAATAATAAGCTTATTATTATAATTAAAAAAAAGCAAGCAAAAAAAGCTAAAAAATGCAAAAGCTAAAAAGTTAAGTAAAAATAAACTTATAAAAAACTAGTTAAAAAAGCAAAAAAAAAAAATTATTTATATATAAACTTTAAATTTAAGTTAAGCTTATTAATATTATTAAAATTATTTAAAGCTGTATTATTAGCTTTAATAATAATTTAGCTTAAAAAGTTAAGCTTATAGTTAACGTCCGATTTAATTAGTTTAAAAAAAAAAGCTTTTATTAATTTAAGTTTATTTAAGCTTATTATTAATAGCTAAGCTATTTATTTTAATATAGCTAAGTTATAAAATTTTAAGCTAATAAATAAGAAATTAATTATTAAAGCAAAGCTATTTAAAATAATAAAAAGCTTGTTTAAATATTATAATAACTAATTATAAGTATTAAAAATTGTTAAAAGCTTTGTTGCTAAAAAAAAAAAAGCTTTTAAAAAAGCTTATTATATATTAAATAATTTATTGTAGCTAGTTAATATTATAAAAAGCTTTATATTAAGTAAAAACTATAATAAAACAAAGCATTATAAAAAAAAAAAGCTTTTAAAAAAGCTTATTAGCATATATTATTATAAGTAATAAATATTAATAAAAATGCAAATATAATAAAAAAAGCTTTAAAGCTAGTTAATAATTATTTAAAAGCTTATTTAAAAAAACTTTTTAGCTAAAAAAAAAAAATTTATAAAAAAAACTTTTTATTACTGCTAAAATAATATAAAAAGCTAAATATATATTTATTAAAAAATTACTTTTAAAAAGCTAAGCAAGTTTATTTATAAAGCTATAAAAAAATGCGCACTTAAAAAAAAGTATTAAAAAGCTTAGCTATTAATAAGTTAACTTTAAACTATATATAAATATATATATATAAATTTAATAAGCATAGTTATTACAAAAAATATAAAGCTTGTTTAATAGTTTAAAAAAATTTATATTAGCACTTTAATAAAAAGATTTTTTAAAACGGTAATTGCTATAATTACTAAATTTAACTTAGAATTTAAACAATATAACGTTATAAACACATTTATTAACGCTAAATTAAATAAAAAAATTTATATACGTATGCTTTTAAGCTATTAAAAGCTAAATATTGTTATAAAGCTTTTATAAGCTTTATATAAGTTATAAAAAAATTTTTTGCTATAACAAAAAAAAATTATTAAGTTATTAAAAAAAATAAACTTTTAATTAATATTTTATAAACTTTATTGTTTTTTATACAGTAATATGTTTTTTTTTATATATGTTAACAATATAGTTATTATATATAAAAAATTAAGTTAGCTAATAATTAATAAAGCAATTGCTGCTTTAAAAGCTTGTTATAATTTAATAAAAAAAAACAATTTATAATGGTTTTTAAAAATAAAAGTAGTTTATAACTAAAAAAAAAAGCTAATTTAGCTATTTTAAGCTTTTTATATTAAAAAAATAACTAAACTTTAAAACAATATTTTTATTATTTATATAAGCACTTTAATAAAAATTAAAAAGCTTTTTTTATATAAAAAAAATGTATTATTTTATAGTATTAAGCGCTATTAATAAAAAACTAAATTAATTT
>MU377304.1:0-31899 GCA_022495195.1 Xylaria digitata
AATTTTTTTTTTTAAAAAAAATTTTTTTTTATTTTTTTTTTTTTTTTTTTTTTATTTTTTTTTTTTTTTTTTTTTTTTTTTTTTTTATAGCTTTTTTATAAGTTGTTTTAATATATTATTTATTTGCGCTTTTGTACGCTTTTTTTTTTTTTTTTTTTGCTAACTTATTTATTTTAATTATAATTAAAACTATATTAATATATTGTTTAATTTTAAATATATTTTTATATGTATAAGTATATAATTTACAAAATAATTAACGCTTTTAATGCTAACTTTATATGTTTATAATGTTAAACAAACATATTTGCTTGCTAAATTTTTTGTATAAACGTTTTTTATAGCTTTTTTAAAATTGTATTATAAATTATATTAACGTTATTATAATTTAAAAAATTTGATTTTCGTTTGTTTTACGCTTTTTGCTTTTTGTTTACGCTTTTTGTTGCTGTTATACTGTTTTTTTTTGTTTTTTTTAAACTTTTTGGCTAACTTATTTTTTTTTTTTTTTTTTTGCTTTTGCTGCTATATTAATTTTATGCGTGCTTGTTTAGCTTTTTGTATGTTGTTTTGTGCTTTTTTGTTTGTGCAAAAGGCGTAGGCAGCTGTAAAAGCTAAAGTTAAAAAAAAAAAAAAAAAAAACGAAAAAAAAGAAAAAAAAAAAAATAATAACAAAAACGATAAAGAAAAAAGCTTTTTTGTTGCTATTGTTTGTTGCTGCTGCCAAAATATGCTGTATGCTGCTGCTGCAACTTTTTTGCGTACGCTTTATATGCTAGTTATAATTAAGCCTGCTTTAGTTTTTTATAAGCAGTATGTTACTTTTATTTTTTATAAATAAAGTAATAATTATTACAAACAAATTATTAAACGTAAGTTTTGTTATAGCTAATGCTGCAAAAATAAAAAAGTTTGCTGCTTTTAATAAATATTATATTAAACGTTTTTAAATATAATTAGTAAATGTTAATTATATAATAGCTTTTTTTATATAATTTTTTTTGCTTTTATTTTTATTGCTGCTATTAAAGCTAATGCTTTTGCTATTATAAAACAGCGCTTTTAATTTTGTTTAAGTTTTATTTGTTTATTAATTATATGTTTTATAAAAAATGTTATTTTAGCGTGCTGCTGTTTATAAAACAAGTTATTTTATAGCATTTGATTTTGTAGCAGCATACGCTGCTGTTATTGCTGCTGTTGCTGCTGTTAACGTTATATGCTTGTTTGTTTTGCTTACTTTTTTATAAACGTTTGTTTAAGCATTTTTTTTTAAAAAAAAAAAAAATAATAACAATAATAATAATAATAATAATAATAATAATAATAATGTTGCGCTTTTAGCGCAAATAAAAAAAAAGAATAAAAAAAAAAAAAAGCAATAGCAATAGTAGCAACAGCATTAATAGTTTAAGCTGCGCTAACGTTTTTAGCATTATTAAATTTTTTTTTTTTTTTGTTTATTTTAAAAAAAATAAGTTTTTTAGCTTAATAAAATCTTTTTTTGCTTTTGTATTAATTTTTAAATTTTTTTTAATTATATAACGTTTGTTTATTAAGTTAATAAGCGTTTAAAAATGTTTAAATTATGCTTTATTTAACTTTTTAATAAGTTTATTTATTAACATTTAATTAATTAAAAAATAAATAATTTTAAAAGTTTTTTTAAAATGCTTTTATTTTATTTATATATTTTAAATATTTATATATTTTAGCTAAATATTAATTTTTTAATTTTTATTAACTATTAAGTATATAATTTAAAAATTGTTTAAATATATAATTTAAGTGCTGTTTAAATTAAACTAAAAATTTTTATATAGCTTTTATAGCGTTATAATTTTTTTTTTAGTTAAATTAAAAATATTAATTTTAGCTTTAATAATAAAAATAGTAATAATGTTTTATTTTGTTGCTTTTTATATTATTGTTTTATTAAAAAAGAAAATTATATAGCTATATAAAAAATGTTTAATTTTTAAGTTATTTACAAATAATATATTTTTTGCAATTAAAAACGCTTATGCTTTTAAGTTTTAAGCGTTATATATTATATTTAAAAATTATATTTTATATAAATATTTAATAACTTAGTTAGCTGCTTATATATATTTGTTATTTAAATTATTTAAAAATTTTAATAGTTATATAATTATGTAAGCTATATTTAGCTTTAACATAATAATGTTATATAAAATTAATTTAATACGCTTTTAATACGCTTTAATAAACTGTTTAATTGTTTTTTTAAAAAATTTTGTAAGCTTTTTTATTAATAATAAAGTTATAAAAAACTAGCTATTATTATTAAAGTTATAGCATTTTGCTATTTTTTTAATATATTAATTATATATTAAAATAATTGTTTTTTTTTTGCAGTTTTTAATTATTTTGATTTTAAAAAATTAAAATATATTGCTTTTTTTTTTTAGTTTATAAGCGCTTTTAATATGCTTAATTATTTTTATAGCTAGTTTGGCATACTTTTTTTTATAAACAATTAAAAAGTTATTAATATAAAAAACTATAAATATTTTTTAGTTTTTAATATAAAATAAGTAAGACTTTTTTAGTAAGGCTTTTATATTAATTTTTAAAAATGTTTTTGCAAATTTTTTATACTATAATATAAACAAGTTTTTTAGCTTATATAAAGCGCGCTTTAAAAGTTTTACTTTATTGTTTTAAATAAACTTTTTTAATAAGTTTATTATAATAAGCGTTTTTTTTTTTTTTTTAGCATTAAAAAACGCTTTTATTATATTATATTACTTAATTTTTATATTGTTTTATATTATTATAACTATTATTAAACAAAATATTTTTGCTATTAATGTTACTGTATAAATAAATTATAAAAAATCTTTTAGTTATAAATTTTTTTTTATTATTATTTTAAATTTATATGTTTTAAAATAGTTTTTATTGTTAAATTTATATATAAATATTTATTTTAATAAAAAAAAAGCATTTTTAATAAGCTTTTTAAATATAATTTTAAGCGCTTTTAATTTTTTTAAGCTTTAAAATTTTTTATAAACGTTTGCTTTAAATTTTTTTTTAAGTTAATATTTTGCTAAATTTTTTTATAACTTTAGTAAAAGCATTAAAAGGTTGCTTTTATAAATTTAATCAGTTTTTAGTTTTAATTGCTTTAATTTATTTTAGTTTATTATTACTGCAAATATAAAATATAATATTTTATGTTTTTTATTTTTTTTATAAAGCGTTTTTAGCTAATTAAGTATAAACGTTTTTAAAAAAAGTAACTAGTTTAAATTTTTAGTTAAAAAAATTATTTTGTTTTTTATAAACATTATTATTATAAAAATTGCGCTACTGTTTTAATTTTTTAAATACTAATTTTTTTTAGCATTTTTAAAGTTTTAGCCTTTTATTTTGCAGCTTAATTATAACGCTAATAAATATATTCATTGTTTGTATTTCTGTTTTGCTAGTTGTTTTTTTATTTTTTAAAATGTTTTAATTTCTAAATTGTTTATTATTTTTTGCTTTTGCGCGCTTAGTAAATTAGTTTTTTATAATGTTTTTAAGTTAATTTGTTAAATGCTGCTATTATTTTTAATTTTAAGCTATTGCTTTTTAAGCTTTAGTATTTTTTAAAAAGTTATAAGTTTATACAGCTAATTTTTATAAGCTTAAGCTTTTATGCTTTTTTAAATAAGCTTATTAAGCGTATTTATTTTTAACTTTTGCTTTTTTTGCTAAGCAACAGTAAGCTTATTAAATAAGTTAAACGCTTTTTTATTTTTATTAAAAGCATTAATATTTAATTTATATATTATATTTTTTGTTTGTAATTATATATTTGCTATGTTAAAAAGATTTTTAAAAATCTTATTTAGCATTTTAATTTTTTTAACTTATGCTTTACTAATTTTAATTGCTAAATGCTTTTATTTTTTGTAATAAAAAAGCTTTTTGTTAAATTTAACATTTTATATAGTAATAACTTTTTGTAACTAAAGTATTTATATATAATATAAGTTAGTAGCTTTATAGCTTATTAAATATTTTATATGCGCTTAAGATTAGGTTTTATAGTTGCGCTTGTTTTTGCAAGCGCTTTTATTTTTTTTAATAAAGTATGCTTTATATTTATAAATATATATTTTATTTTAATTTAGCTTTAAGTTCTTTGTTAAGTTTTTAATTGTTTTTAATATATATTATTGAAAATATTATATAAATTAGCGCTTAAAAACTTTATATAGGGCGTATATATTGCGTTTTTTTAAAAAGCTTATATTATATAGCTATATTGCAGTTTGTATAGCTTTTAGCTATAGCTTATTTAGTAAGCTAATATTAGTTAACATTTTAATAGTTTTTTTAATAATTTTTTTTTTAGCTTGTTTAAAGCTTTTAATAAGCTTTTTAATATATGCTAATAAAGTTTTTAAATTAATTTTTTTGTTTTTAATTTATTGTTTATATTTTGTTTTTTTTTATATTATAATTATAGCTTTATTGTTATTGCTTTTTATTTTATATATAAAAAGCTAAAATTGTTATATTATTTAGCGTTTAAATTGTAAAATAGTTTTAAAGATTTGGTTTTATGTTTTTTTTGCTAAAGAGTACGCTTAAATATAATTATTAAACTTGTTTTTTAAAGCAAGTAATTAGTTAAAGCTGTTAAAACTTTTAAAGTAATTAAATAAGTTTTAGTTAACTTTTTAAAACAGCTTTATTAAGCGCTGTTTTAATGTTTTTTATAAAATTATTTAATATATATATACTTGCATACAATTTTTACACTTTAAGCGTAAAGTTCTTTTTATTTTTATATTTTTTGCTTTGTAAACTAAGGCCTTAAGCGCTTTTGGTTTTAAATGTTTAGCGTACAAATGTTACAAATTTTTTATATTTTTTTTAGGTTTTAAAGAGTTTTTTAAAGGTTTTTATAAGCGTTTTAGTTTTAAACTTATAACGTTTGGTATAAGTTTTGCAATGTTTGCTAATATTTTTTATAAAAACAAAAATATAGCTATTATTAAAGTATAATTAAAATAAACAATAATAAGTTTATATTTAAAAAAAACTAAGTTATAACGTTTTTTAAGTTTTGTTATAAGCGTACTTTTTTTTTTGTTTTTAAATTATAGTATACAGTTTTGTTTAAAGTATTATATGCTACTTTTTTATAGCTTTAACTTTAAAATAATATTTATATAAAACCTTTTAATAAATGTTATTTTAATAAGTATAAAGTTTTTTGTTTTTTTATTTTAAGCGCTTAATAATATGTTTTTTAAAATTTTTTTTTTAAACTTTAAAATTAAAAACTAGTTTGTACTTGCGTTAACTATTTTTTTATTTTTTGTAAAAATAAAAAAGTCTAGCATTAGCAAATCTTTATAATTTATTAAATAAAGCGTTTTGCAGTTATTAATTAAAATGTTGTTTAATAATATATAAAATGTTTAATTAAACGTTATAAATACTTTTAAGTTATTTTTAGTTGCGTTTAAAATTGTTAAGTTAATAATAGTATATATTACTTTTTTTTTTAAGTAGTTTAAGTTTTTTTTTTAGTTAAGCTTAGGCGTTTTTTGCTGTTTTTAAAAAACTTTTTAACTATTTTTATTAATAGTTTGCTGCAATTTTTTTTATCGAATAAACTTATAACGCTTTTTAATATTTTTTATTTGTTTTTTAATAAGTAGCTTTTTTAAATAAAACTTTGTTTTTTTAGTTAAAGTGTATTATAAAATTATATATGTTTTTAGCTTTTAATTATAGGTTTAATTAAAAGTATTATAATACGGGCAATTATGTTTATATTTATGTTTTAGCAATTTTAAGCCTTAGTTATAAGTGCTGTTTAATTTTTAGTTATTTAAAGTTTTTTTATTAAAGGTAATATAAATGCTTACTTTTTTTTTTTTTTTATAAGTATAATTGTAAAAAATATTTATAAAAACTTTGCTAAGCTAATTAAAAATAGTTTTTAATTGTTTTAAAAGCTTATTTTTTATTAGTTTGTTTAGTTAAGCTTAAGCTTAGTTTAAAGCTATTTTATTATTAACTGCTTTAAAAAAGTTTTTTGTTGTAAAATTGCTTGTTATTTTAAGCAGCTTGTATATTTTAGCTTGTTAGTATGCTATTTTTTAGTTTTTAAACTACTTTATAAGATTAATGCTTTTATAATAAGCTTTTACAAGCGCTTTTTAATAGTTTTGTAAAATTGAGTTTTATATATTTAATTTAGTTAAAGCAAGTTTGCTTTTTAAAGCTTTAACTAAGTTATATAAATAAATAAACTTGTTTTTAATTAGTTAAATGCTAGCTATTTTTAATTAATGTTTATTAACTATTTTATTAACTTATATAAATAGCGCGTTATATTTAGCGCTATAAGTTGCTTAAATTGCTAATTTGCTAAAGTAGTTTTTAATAAGTTTGTTAAAAATTGTTTTAATATTAGCAGCTAAAAGATAAACGTTATTAAAAACAGGTGCTAAAAAAGAGGCAGCAGCGTTAAAAGTTTTGTTAGCAACGCTAAAAGTAAAAGCAGCAGCGTTATTTTAAAGCAGCTAGTTAGTATAGTTTTTATTATATTGCTTTTGCTTTTAATAATAAATATAATTAATAGCTAGTACTTTTATTAAATATTAAAAAGCGTAGGCTAAGTTATAAATGTTTAGTAAGTTTTTGCTTATTAATTTTTATATATTTAGCACTTTTGTATGCATTTAATAACAGTTGTGTTAGCTTGCTTAATTTTAGTAGGTTTTTAAAAAAGAATTTTAAAAAAGTTTTAAAGTATTAAAATAATTTATAGTGCGTTTAAATAAATATTTAATTAGCGCTAAAGTATAACGTAGTAATAAAAGATAAAAAGAAAAAGAAAATATAGCTAGTAACAAAAGTGTAAAAAAATATTGCTATATTTTTAAAGCATTAGTTTTATAAACGAATTGGGCTTATAATTTTAACGGGATTTTGGCTTATAAAGTAGAATAAAACCAGCGTTTTTAAAAGCGCTTTTTAAACTTTTTTAAAAGTGTGTATTAAAGGTTATTTTTTATTTAATTTTTTTATTAAAAAGTTTTTTTATTTATGTGCGCTTTATAATACTAGTTATATGCGTACTTTTAGCTAAACTTTAAATAGTTTTATAGTTACGTATATAATTATATAACTTAATTTTTTGGCCTACGCTAAAGTGCGCTTTTGTTTTATATTTATTAGCGCTGTTTTAATTGGCTATTTGCTTAATAAATGTAGGGCGTTCTGTTATATGTTTATTATTAAAATATAATTTATAATTATTTTTTTTTAAAAACTTTTATTTTTTAACTGTTTTAAAGCTTAATTACTTTTTATAAAATTATTATTTATTTTTAATTACTTTAAGCTAATTAGTTTATTATAAATTTGTTTAAAAAATAAAAAGTTTAAATTTAAGTTTAAAATTTATTTAAATATTAGCTTAAGTTTTAATGTTGTTAATGTTTTTTTTTAATAAAATAAATTTTTTATTTATTTTGTTATATATATATTTTTTTATATGTTAATGTTTTGTATACTTTTATATATGTTTATAATTTTAGTGCAAATTATATATAAACGCTAAATTTTATACGAATTAAATAAAGCATATAAATTGAAAAAAGTAGGTTTTAAAGAAGTAAAAGCTGTAAAAATATATGTGGGCAGTGTATGCAAAACAAGCTAAATAGTTTAGTAATATAATAATATATTAATTGTTTAAACTATTTTTTATATTAAAAGTGTTTAAATTTTAATGCAAACATTTTAAAATATTTTTTTATATATTTTTTATTTAAGCTATTTATTTAAAAAAGGTGTTAGCAATAGTTATTATATAAATAAATGGCATTGTATAGCTTATACAAATTAGAACTATTAACTTATTATAAGTGTAGTTTACAATAGAAACTAGTTGCTAAAGTTGGAGTAGGTCTTGTACTGCGCACACCCACCTTTGGTAGGCAAAATACTTTTATTTCCCAAACTTACTACTTTTTTTCCATAGTCAGTTATATAGATCAGAAAATACAGTATTGTTCTACTAATATTATAGTGATTAGTTTTACAAATATTAATTTATATATAAAATAAAATAATATTAGTATTATATAATAAATAATATATTTAGTTATATTTATTAACTATTATTTATTAATAAATATTAATATTTAATAGTGTAATATAAATAATTTTTGTAGTATTACTACTGTAGTATTAGTACTACATTAGTACTACTACAGTAGTATTAGTATTAATTTTCAAATACTACTGTAGTAGTACTAATGTAGTATGTAGTACTACTAATTACCAACCCTGGTGATATCGAACCACTCTTTATCTAGTTTGCCTCTGGAAGACTCGTCGTAACCCTCATCATAGGCTTCATCATCTCCACGGTTAGGCTCGCCTTCATTGAGGGGCCTGTTAGTAGGATCACATTCATACCAGGAGTCGACATCACCACCGCTACAAATATCTGGCACGGTACAATGGGGACCAACAGTGTCTGTCCGTAAACGTTGGAAAGGGAACTCTTTCGGCCAGCGATAGATGATATCCCATGCGGGTAGAGATTCCTGAATGAACTCGCCGATTAATTTATACAATTCCGAGCGATCGCCTGGATGCAAATTGTTGATGTAACTGTGAATCATAGCGCCCCCGTCTTTGTCGATCGCTACATCACAAGGCAGCCACTGAAAGTTTAGAGATAAAGACGGGAAATTGGCTATATTGCCGAACCGAGGCCAGTCTTTCTTCGTGATTGCGTTAGCTGGCGTTGGTTTTGAGATGGCTTTGCCTTGTCCGCAAAAATCGAGGCAAGTCTGAATATCTATGCTACCTGTTGTGATAACGCGCGTTCGTCCATAGATCAATGGCCAGAGAGAAGGGTGTACGAGATCCAGAACTTTTCCCTGGCTACCGGGGTGCCAGTCCTTTTGGTCTTCAGGGACGCTCTCCAATGGTATGACGGCTATTTGAGCTTGTCATACAAGGCCGCAGCAACAGTATCAGACTTAATAGCGCAAGCTGAATAGTCGCACACAGGTATTAGGCCGGTTTTCTCATATAAGTCGGCCTTCTGCTGCATTTCTATGATGCAGTAAAATTATATATTAGCATGGAGACCAACAAGAGTGTGGGAGGGGTGGACGCATACCGCATCTGCCATGGCACCAGTAAAATCACCATGTCTTCGGTAACTAGCCCAATCGATTGCCATAGCCTCACCCTTCCACCTTGCCACAATTTCCGGGTCTCGGGCTTTACGCCACCACCACTCGGGTTTGTCTGTGAGCTCATCTAGCATTTTAAGCATGCAGACCTCCCTTACATGCAGTGTAGCGGCGGTCCAGTCACGATCTTCATTTCCCATTAAGATAGGGAATCGCTTCTTCGCCGACGGCAAGAAATTTATAGGTAGGCCATTGTCGCGGAGATGTGCATCCTATAGAATGAAGCTATTCCTAAGGGGAGATCTTCGGACCCTATAGTCACGTGATCCACACCGCTATATAAGGTGATCTGCTCAAATAGACTAACGGAGATCACACACATCCATAGACCACTTAATAGAGCACTATTCGTCCCCTGTAAGAAGCGCTTCTCCGTCACAGCCATATCCAGGACGCCAGAGGCTATCCTCGAGCTGCAAGGGTCGATCGTTGGTCGACTCTCCAGTGGCTGATACCTGGGAGGTATTACGTCTTGAATATGACCAAACGCAAAATCGTCCTAGTTCAGCGCCAGTGGTAGCAAATAGATATTTGTTTTTTGTAGAGGCGATAGGCAAAACGGTGTTTCTATGAGCGGATATTACTGCATGGGCGCATCCGGATTCTACATCCCAGACTTGAAAAATTCGATCTTTGGAACCGGATATGATCCAACATCCGTCAGATGACCAGCATAAGCAGATTACCATATCCTAATAGTAATTAGAGATTCCCTTTGGCAACTGGGACTCGGCTTGCATACCTCGTGGCCTTCAAACGTACGTTTGAAGCTTGCCTGGCCCGTTGGTGAAATGTCCCATATCTTGACTGTTTTGTCGAAACTAGCAGAAGCTAACCCTCTGCCGCTGGGAGAAAACGCGACGGATTGAACTGAGTCATCGTGAGCATCGTCATCCCCAATTTCTCCGACTAGACGGCAGTCAGGGAAATCTAGTAGCATAACCCCGTCGCGGGCGTCTACGGCAACAAATTTCTGGTCTTGTGACACCGATAGGGAGTTGACACAGTCTCCAAGACTGATTTCGGCACCCCGGGTTTTGAAAATGCAATCACACGCGCACGATATGATCTTCCGAGCCCGCGATGAGCAGGCCGGAGTCCTTGGATATGTCCATGCAGCGTATCGGTGACCCTGTATCGACGAATGTGTGTAGAACACGGGAACTTTCGATGTCCCATATAAGTATTTTGCCATCGCCACCTCCGGCCGCTAAGGTCCTCCCGTCCGTGGAGAAGCGGATCACTCTCACCAGGTTAGACCCGCTATCACTAGGGGAGTCATGTCTGAGATCATGTACCAGCTGCCCGGTATCTGCGCGGAAAATTTGGACACCACGGTTATAGCCGACTGCAAGGAAAACATCATCCGGGGAGAATTGAACGCTTAAAGCCCACGGAGTGTCCGGGAAGATGTTGTGCAAACGTTCCAGATCAAACATGCGTGGAGTGAAAGGATTAAAAACTGCATACCAGTCTCCACCCAGAATTTTGAGGTGGTCTGGGAAATCGTCAAGTCTAATAGAGCTTGTTATATCGTGGGTTGTTGCTATTTGAGTTCGGGGAGTATTGACGTCTTGGCGATTCTAAGGGTTTTTCTGGTTGGACATCAAACTAAGACATATATTCTAATATTCAAATCAATAGTGTACTATGTAGTGAAAACTTAGACTCTGCAATAACGTAGACTACTAAGAGAATTAGCCTTTGGGCTGAACCTGTGATGAAAAAAAATAAATGAGAGGAAATAGTGGAATTGCTGAGTTGTCTCAGATACAAGAACATGATTAGTCAATACGAGAGACATCGCCCGAGAAGTGAGACGGGTGTCGCCTTTCATAACGCTGTGCTAGACGCCACATTCCCCTGAGGATTGGGCGGGTAGCCAATGATTGCAGACTCAATAGCTACTATTATAACTACCGGTATGCTTCGAAGTCCACAAGTGAAATAAATAACCGTTTGTTTCTAATTACTGTGTTCATCCCCCAGAATGGTCTGGCGGATAGCCATCTGTGAACGGTGACATTATCAAGAACGTTAGCCCTTAATGTTGTCCGCTGACAGATAGGGCAACTCTAGGGTGTCATTAACGAATAGTTATGTCTAAGGACTAACCCACATCACCCAAGAACATCTCTGATTCGTTCAGCTTGCAGATCAACTACCGATTGTAACTCAAGATACAAACTAAGTAAAACGCGTCACTTTCATAAATTTACCTACGTAGATCCACCTACGACTGGACGAGACTAACATCATCCATGTACAGGCTGGGCACCACACCGCTATAACTATATCCTCCGTTATTAAAGTAGAATTGAATGTAAAAGTACGGCCATTCTCCAGAATTAAAGGACCCTTGGTACCGCCTCCAAGTCGTGCCTACCGCCGGACTCAGCAGACTGTTAGAAAACGTGCTAGGGCTCTCGGTCAAGGCGAGGTTAGGGGGCGCCGGCCCTTTTTTTAGGCCTTGAATAATAAGATTGATGTAGTCGATGTCGGAATCACTTGGGTTGGTCGGGGCATCTGCCTTCGCCCAGAAAGTGAATATGTAATTAGTGAAAGGACGCATTAGTCCCGTGGCGAACAGGTTGACGTTGCGCGAGTCGAAGGTGCCTGGTGACTCAGGTGTGAAGGTTACACGGAATAGGTTGGGTGATGAGTGAGCGAGCGACGGGTCTGATATGATAGAATAGTTGTTCACGTTGTAGACGCGCCCGACGTTGATGGTCTGGTCGCCGCTCTCGAAATCTACGCTCAACGCTGTGGGAGATGGGGCAAGTGGTAGAGTGGTGCATTGGGTTATGCTCGCTTGGGTTGCTAGAGTAGTGGCACCGGATGGATAGAGACAGGAACAAGCTGATGATAGACCAGTAGCCCCGCAAGAGGATTGGACTGGGTTAAGAGTCGCCGTGCTGGCAGTTGTTCCTGACTGAGGCGGTGCTGTGAAGGATGCGCAGAATGCAGTCGACTGTACGAGATTACGGTAACAATTATCTTGGTTGCAGCCCGTCAAAGTACAGACAGTTGTGGATGACTGGGCGGAGACTGAGGACGTCGCTATAGCTATAGCAAGAACGAAACGAGTGATGATGGCCATTCTAGATTTTCGTGGACTGGTAATTCAAATTCTTGAAATAATCTGAATTGGTGTCGGTGGTTCCCTATGGGGTCGGAGAGGGTGGCAGATCGGGATCACCTACCTTTATAGTATGACACGACTCCCTATTGTGCGTGAGCAGTAACATGAGGTTTCCATCTCATGATTTCTTACCTTCACCCGTGGGCCAATCGAAACAATAAGAGTCAATAGCGTGTCGGTGACCTGTTTAACAGTGCAGAATACGAGGTGTGGCTCTTCAGCTCTGATGCAGGTAGGTATAAACCATGCGCTAGCGACCTAATTGCCCAGCTGTCGTGGGGTTGACATTCTTCCGGCTTACTCCCAGGGCGAGTGTGGGTGGTTGGTCCCCGTTCGGTTGCTGGCTACTAGGTATTCAGCTAATCGCTATACGCTATACTGTAGACTCGTATAAGCACGGTTGCCGCCGCCGCATTACTAGGTAGAGCCGTTCACGACCGGTGAATCGCAACAGATCAACGCGTCAGCAACGTCTGATCTTCTGTCTAAACAGTCTAACGGAGTGGCTCAGTCATGTGGCTGGAATTAGTGGCTGATTAGCTGTCAGGATAGGTGGTATTGTCATATACTCGCGTCGCCCTGAAAACGGTTGGTATGCCTATGCGCACCCCTCTATATTCCGCGTCGTATTCACATAATTGCTTTCTTCATTTTTCTCTTTGTTTCGTCAAGTCCTTAAGTCTTTACACAATGCCCTCGTTTTCAAAGGTTACTATTTACATAATCTATCGCCTGCGATTTTCTCCAGGAACCTTTGGCTCAAATAAGAAAGTTTTAATCCCAATTGGAACTAATACAAATGACCCCTGTAGGCTATCAATCCCCCTCTCTCCCCCCTCCCCTCCCCTCAAGATGATTCGCCACGTGATGTTCTGCTACTCACTGAATTCGTTCCTAGGTACATATGAAAGACCAGCTTGCCTTGTTGAGGTATCTAGTGTTGGCTCTTAGTCTATTTTGAGATACTGGGTTGCGCATCCTAACTTATCAGGACATACCCTGGCTATGGATGAAGCTGTCTCACACCTAACTCTTCCGGATGGCTAAATCTGTAATGAAGTTAGTTGAACCGCGCCCTCGTAACTCGACCGACGTGCTGCCTGGCCCAGCTAGTGCCTTATAGGTACCTTAGTGAAGCGACACTAGCACCCAAGGCTTTACCTTTTAAACATATTACCCATTTTGTGAAAGAAGTAACGGACTGGTCTCTCTTCAGCGTACCATTGAGAGTCTTTTGGTATGCCACTCTTGGATGATTTAGTAGTTGCGGATATCTCTGTCGCCGTTGCAGACCAACTGCTCAAAGAGATCTTACTTTTTCGTTCCGGTTGTGCCCCAGAGTATCGTGTAGTTTTGAGAATGTGGTCTATGGGAACATCGTCGTCGACGACGCAAACTCCTTCTCCATCTCCATTCTCTAGGTCAGCAAGGCGCTTCTTATGTTGAAGGTGGATTTGAATGCCCATTAGACCCCACATAATGAGAACAAGAACAACAAACATTATCATGCTAGCGACGATAGTGGTATGGCCCGTCTTAGCAATCTCGGCTGAATCTTGCTTCTGTACCATCATAACGAAGCGTAGGCTGAATGTTTGAATGGAAATTATGATGTTAGTATTGAGGTTAGCGTTGGTGGCCCCGCTCGTCCTCAAAAAATGACCATCGCTCAACGATATTTGCATCAAAAAAGTAGTAGATTGAAAGCGTTCGGGGAACATGGGGATAATATATACGTGAGGGAGCACGAGGGGATGAGGGGGGTTGCATGGGGTGCATAACTGCTACATTTAAACAATATCATTCATCCATAGGGATTCTTTGTTATCTCATTCCAAGGAATATCAGAATTATGAGAGTGTCAAGACCTCTTTGAGGCCGATGAATGAATAAGGGATTATTTAAGTAATATTTAAAACAACAATTTCGATATAGAGAGGTATATAACTATTGTCAGATATAAGGGATATGATCTTATTCGGTATATTGACTAAAGGGGTATTTAATGACGGACCCATGTTAGAATAACAGGGGCCCTTATACAATTCTGCCTACAGACGCAGTTATTGTCAGATATAAGCGACGGCATGCAATTGGGTTAAATGTGTTGTCTTCATTGATTATGATGTAGGTCTCATGTAGTAGTAACTGCGTCTGTAGGCAGAATTGTATGGGGGCCCCTGTCATCCTGACATGGGTCCGTCATTGAATACCCCTTTGTTGGATTTCAGTGTATTGCCATCACGCCACGTGTTGTTGTGTAGCTCTATCTCCTATTCTAGCCTGAATTTACAGTAGTTTATATGTACGCCAAAACTAGCCCTGATGCTTAGTCATTAGCGCAACTAGTGGCTTAGGTAATAGTGATCTCCTTATCTATGCTTCATAGGCTCGCATTTCCCACTTTATCACTTAGTATAATCCAACACCCTTCAGTCAATATACCGAATAAGATTATATCCCTTATATCTAACAGTTATTACTATATAAAACCTATATTATAATTAAAAAAAATACAACAATATATTCAATTTAATTATATACTGTTGCTTATATTTAACAATTAAAAGTTTTATTGCTACTTTAAACTATTAATTAAATAGCTATTAGCTTAATTAAGCAATTAATATATAAAAACTAATTAATTAAAACGTTAAAATTGCGCTTAAAAACGCAAACAACTTTTACTTTTAAAATAAAAAGCTTAAAAACAAAGCAGTTGGTTTAAATTTATAAAATTATATTATATTAGATTTTAAAATAAAAATATTATAGCTAAAGCAATTAATTATGCTTAAAATTAAAAACTATTTAAAAATAATAACGTTAACGTTAGCTACAAAAATTTTTTTAACTATAAACTATAAAACAATAAATTTAAAACTTTTATAAAATATAATTAAAATAATAGCTATTAAAAAAAACGTTTATAATATAAATTTAAATAATTATAATATTTAAATATGCAAATATATAAATTTAATTAAGTTAATTAACTAATTAAAAAACTAAATATTTAAAACAGTGTTTTAAAACTATAAAAACATTTTATTTAAACTTATAAACATGTTAAATATTTAATATAAAAAGCTATATATTATTAAAGCACATTTTAAAAGTAGCTTTATATATTAAGCATAGCTAAATTATAAATTTTTTATTAATAACAGTGCTAAAAAAATATTAAAAAATTTAAAAACTTAAACAATAAAATATAAAAAAAAGCTAGCTATTGCAATAAAATATAAAGCTATTAATTTTATAAAGTTTTATAATATTGCTACAAATTTAAAAAAAGTTTTAAAAACTAGCTATTTAAAATAAGCTAAAAATTAAAAAAAGAACTTTAAATTATATAAAAATTATAATAAACTTTAAAAATAAAGCAAGCATTTAATTGTTTGTTTAAAGCAAGCTAACTAAAAAAAAATTATATAAAAAAAGCTTTTATACGTATAATAATACTAAAAAAATTAGCGATTTTATTAAAGTTAAAAACTTAAATAGTTAGTTTAAAGCAGCAAAAAAAAATAAAGCATACGCTTTTTAAAAAAAAAGATTGCAAAAATAAATACTAAGTTTTGTAAGCAAAAAACTTTGTGCAAACATAAATATAAGTAATATAAAGTACAAGCTTTATATTTAAATTTATATATTAAAAAAGTATTAGTACGCTTTTTTAAAACGTGCTTTTAAAAAGTTTATACTAAATTAAACTGTTTAAAAAATAGTTTAAAAGCTTTTAAAATTAAACTTAAAGCTAATTAAAAAAATTAAACAAATTTAAAAAAAAAAAAAGTAAAACAAAATAAGTTAAAAATTAAAATAAACTAACTATTAAAAAAATTTGTTTAAATAGCTTTTATAATAAGCAATAAAACAAAAACAACTTATAAATTAAAAAACTTAGCTATTTTTAATTTAAAAATAACTATATATATATTTAATAAAATTAACAAGTTTTTAAATTTTAAAAAAGCTAATTTTTATAATATAATATAACGCATCCCCCAATTGAATGGGCCACCTTTAAAACCCATACAAAAATCGTCTATGCTTTATTACGTAACTATTTAATAACTTTACGAGTTTTACTTCTATAATAAAATAAATTATATCGTTGGATTCGTAATTACAAAAGGAATTCAATAATATCTTCTTTTTATTTATAGCTATTTTATTTATTAAGTTATTAAGCAATACGCTAAAATAATCTTTGCTTAGCGTTATATTAGCGTATTGCTTAATAACTCGCTTAATAAATTAGCTATAAAATAAACAAAAATATTATTGAATTCCTTTTTTAGTTACAAATCTAACGGTATAATTTATTTTATGATACAATTAAAATTGGTAAAGTTATTATATTGTCGAATTATATACGTTTTTATATATAAAATAATCTTTTAAATCTTTTTTATTTTTTAAAACTGTTATGATATAAATATAATAAAAAGACTTATATATTTGGATTCCTTATTTAATTACGAATCTAATAGTGTTTTCTTTATATTTTTATAATTTCTATTAATAAAGTTATTTAAAGGTTTATATATAATGTTATATAGTAGTACGTAGCAGGGGGGTGGCTCATTTAATAGGGTGGCCAAGTTAATTAAGGGATGCGTTATATAAAAAATAAAGTTATTTTTATTAAAAGCTTTAAAAAAATTAAAAGTTTATTAATTTTATAACGTAGTTTATTGCTTAAATATAGCTATTAACTTAGTATTTTTATATATATTTAATAAATTAAAGTATTAATAAAATAATAAGCTATTTACTAACTTTTTTTAATAAAAAAATAGCTTAATATTTTGCTGTTTATAAAACTAATTTAATTAGTTTATAATAAAATATTTTTTATTATTATTTAAAAAAACTGTTTTTATATAAGGTATAACAAGCTTAACTTATATATAGAAAAATTATTTTTGCAAAAAAACTTATTTTAATAGCATTTTAAAATAAAATATTTAAAACTTAAAACATTATAACATTTAATAGCTTTATTTTAAAAATAAAAATGCGCTAAGTTTTTAATAATAGTAACAAAATTAAAACTGTTTAATATAATGTGTATAATAGATTTAAAATTAAGCGTTAAATTAACAAATTATTTAAAAAAAAGCTAACAATAGTTAAAATACGTTTAGCTATTAATTTTTACAATTTTAAAAATTTTAAAAAGAACAAAAATGCAAAATAATATATAATGCTTATAACAAACTGCTTTTCTAGCTTTATTTTTAATTATTATTTATATAATTATACTTAATTATTTAATTAAGCATTTAAAAAATTATTATAAAACTAAAGTATTAATTATTAAATGTAATAATAAAATAACTATAAATATAAACAGCATTTTAAAACTTGTTTAGCATTTTTAAACTATTAAAAAGATTACTTTTAAAATGTTTTTTTTTTAATACTTAAGCATTTAATAAAAGCGCTAAAAAATTAAAAAATGTTATTAAAAATAAAGCAAGATTTATAAAAAATAAATTAAAGCTACTAACTTATTTATAAATAAAAATTGTTAAAACTGCTATTTATTTATATAATTAAACGTTTAAATACTTATATAATTAAAAAACTTTATATAAAAAGTTTTATAACTACTTTTAAATACAAAATAATATTATAAAAAAAAGCAAAATATTTATATTATTTTATTTTAAGATTTATAAATGCAAAGCTTTTGCAATAACATTAAGCATATAGTAAAAAATAAATAAACGAAAAAAACTTGATTTAAAAGCTTAAATTAGCTATTTTTTTAAATATTAATTATTTATTACTTACTAAATTTAACTATTAAAAACTAGTAAAATTATTATAACTAAAAACGTTATATTTAATAAAATATTATTTTTTTAAAAAATATTAAATTTTTAAAAAACAACTTTTTAAAAACTATTAACAAAAAGTTTAAAGCTTTAATTACTAAATTTATTTATTAAATTTATTTAAAAACTGTTTAACAGCTTTTTATTAATTTTTATAAAAATTAAAAAGTGTATATACTAATCAATTTAGCTAAAAAAGTAAAAACTAAAAACAATATTAATAAAAATAAAAATTTAAAACTAAATTTGCTTATAAAAACTAATTATTTATATATTAAAACAATTTTTGCTTTATATTTTACTTTTTTTAAATTTTTTAACTACTATGCTTTTTTTAGCGTTATAATTAAAAAAGCTAGCTAAAAAAAAAATTTTAATAAAACTATTAAGTTGTTTAATTTAATTTTAAAGTTTAAAAAAAGTTATTATATAACTTTTTTTAAAGTTATAATATATAAAAGTTGCTAAAAAGCTACGTTTAATATAAAACGTTTAGTAATTATAAAGTTATAGTATAGCATACTAATAAGCAAAACTAATAAAGCTAAATTTTTAAAAAAACTTTTAAGCTATTTTAATAGCAAACTAAAATTTTGCTAAAACAAAAAGCTTATATTTTTTATATTGCTAAAAAATAATTTGCAAAAAGATTTTTAAGCTTTTAAATTTAGCTTATAAAATGCTGCAGCTTTTTTAACGTTAAACATATTTAAATTCAGCTTATAAAATGCATTAGCTTTTTTAACGTTAAACGTTTTAAAATCTAGTTTATAAAATGCTTTAGCTTTTTTAAACTAAGTTTAAAATTTATTATTAAAACTTTTTTTATTTTTAAAATAACATAAAGCTTTAAATACTTATTTTATAAAAAAACATTTTAAGTAAATTAAAAAGTTATATTTTTAAAGCTATAAAAATATAAATATATAAAAAAAAATTAATATACATATTATTTATAAAAAGCTAACTTTAAACTATATATAAATATATGTTTATAAGTTAACAAGCATAATTATTACTAAAAGTATAAAGCTAAGCTTGTTATATAAAAAAATTAACAGCTTATTAACAAAAAAAAAAAATATTTACATATTATGTTATAATTTAGGTGCACTACTAACTAAACTATTAATTAAAGTATGTTTTTTCTAATTTTGTTTGCCTATATTATTATAATTTATTTAAGTATGCTTTACATATTATTTTTTGCTTTTACAAGCTTTAGTTTTATATAAAACTTATTATATAAAATATATATTATATTATACTTAACTTTGAAAAACTTTTTAAACGTAATAATTTTAAAGCTTTTTATTAAAAGTTATTTATAATATGCAATTATTATAGCTTTAAAACAACCGGCTTGCTTTATTTTTTTAATAGGATTTTTATATACAAGTTATTTACAAAATAGCAATAAAATATTTTTAAATAATAATAAAAGCCGAAAACTTTTGAATTTTTTTAATATTAATATAATAAAACTAAAAAAAGTTTTTATTTAATTATTTTAATAGCAAAATGCTTAATTAACTACTAAGTTTAACGAACTAAAAAAACAATTAAAGCAAAAAAAGCAGTTTATATTAAATTTATATAAACTGCGTTTTAAAAAAGCATATAAAACAATTATAAAAAAAAAAAAAAAAAGGTTTTAAAAACTAAAAAATTAGAAAATTTAAATAACGCATCTCCCACTTGATTTTGGCCACCCTATTGGATTAGCCACCCCGAAATACATACAAAAAACGTCCGTGCGCTTTAAAATAACTTTACCAATATAAGTCCTATAAACTAATAATTGGTATATTTAGATTCTTTATTTTATAAGGAATTCAATAGTATTTTTATTTATTTTATAGCTATTTTATTTATAGCTGTATAAAAAACCACGCTAAAATAATCCCTGTATTTTTAAAAACTTTAAATATATTAACAAATAAAATAGCTATAAAATTAAGAAAAATAGATTTGGATTTGTTATTTAATAAAGATTTCAAAAATACCAATTATTAGTCCGTACGATTAAAATTGGTCGATTTATTTAAAAGCGCACGAACGTTTTTTGTATGTATTTCGGGGTGGCCAATCCAATAGGGTGGCCAAAATCAAGTGGGAGATGCGTTACTTAATTAAAACTTTAAAACTTTTAATTATTATTTTATTTAAATTAAAAATTAAAAAAGCAAACAAACCAACTTTAAAAAAGTTATACTATACTATTAAAAACTTTTTATTACGTTTTAAAATAAAATACTTAGTTATTTTAATTTATTATTTATTAAAAAAATTAATATAATAAATATAGTTATATAACGTTAAAAAATAATAAAACTAATTAAAAAAAATTAAAACTAAAAAAATTTTAAGCGGTTTAAATTTTAAATTAACTTTAAATTAAACAAAAGTTTTTAATAATATTAATACTTAATAAAAAAAATTATTATTGCTAAAGCTAAAAACATGTTAATATAATTAAAAAGCGTAATAATTATTATATTAATAACAACTAAAAAAGTTTTAATTAAAACAGTATTAGTAATAAATATAAGCGCCGTATTATAAAAAAATCTTTATTAAATAATAATAGTTCTTATTTTTTAGCAAAACGTGTTTATAATAATAACAATTTGTATAAAAATTATAAGTTAGCTATAAAAAATGTTAAATGTTTTAATTATAATTAAATAAAGTATATAAGTTATAATTATTTGCAATTTTAAAAAGCTAAAAAGCAAAAAATTTAAATAAATATTGTTTTAAAAACAATAATATTAATTATATTTAATTTAAGCTTTTATTAAAAAGCTATATAAATAACAGTTAAAAAAAAAAACAAGTAAGCTTAATTTTTAAAAATGTTAAATTTAAATCTAGTTAATAACTTTATATTTTAATTTTATAACGTTTTTATACTTTTTATAATGTTTATATTATATTTTTTAAAAAACTTTTTATTTAAATTTATATTAATTTAAATTTATATACTAAATATATTTATGTTAACTATATTTTTGCTTTTTTTTATATTTATTTTTTATAATATACTGCTAATAACACTTTTTTTTATTTATAGCACTTATTAAGTTTTTTATAAATTAATTAATAGCTATAAAATTATTTAAAAATTTTGTTGCATTTATATTACTATTAATAAAAATAATAAATTTAAAAGCAGTTTTATTTTAATATTTTAATTAACTTTAAAAAATTAAAGTATTATATTAAATTTAAGCTTTAATTAATAATATTTTAAACTATAATTAAAGCATTTTAAATTAATAATAGCTTTTTAATTTGCAAAAGCTTGTTATAATTAAAACTTTTGTTAAATAATTATTTAACTATTTAAACTTATATAATTTAAAAAAATGAAATTATTTTTAATTTAATTAAAACTTAAAAAAGTTTTAGCTAAGTTTTATAACTTAGCCAATTTTTTTAATAATAATAAAGCTAGCTTACTTTTTTATTTTAAAAATAATAATTTTATAATAAACTTATAAAACAATGCTATAGTTTTTTATTATTTTATATATTTTTTAGCACAAAATAAGCTAATAGCTTTATAAACTTAGCTTAATAAAATATTAAAAAATAAAAAAATATATAAATTTAAAAGTTTTGCTAACGCTTTAATTTTTTTTATACTTAAAAAAAATAAAAACTTACGCTTATATATTAACTATAAAAAACTTAATAAAGTTATAATAAAAAATTGTTTTATTTTTTTTTTTATTTTAAAAATATTAAATAAGCTGTTTTATATTAAATATAATTATTATAAATTTTTTATTATGCTTATAAGTTTATATAATAGTTTTGCTACTTTTTAAAATTGTATATAAAAAATATTTAATAATATTTTAAATATTTTTTGTTTTATATATATAAATAATATGTTTATATTTTTAATAAACAAAAAGTTTTATATAAAACATATATAAAACGTTATTTAAAAATTATAAAAAGCAAAACTATATGTTAAACTTTTTAAAATATATTATATTTAGCAAAAAAATTAAAATAAATTTTAGCTATTGTTAAAATAACTAATGTTGGTTATAACTATACGTATAAGCACGTACAAAGTTATTATTACGTACAAAGTTATCAGCACGTGCGCATTTAATTCTTTTTATTGTATTAGCTTATACGCTAGCAAAAGTTTTTACTTAAAATAAAAACTCTGCTTTATATAAAGCCTTCTTTTTTTATATAAAAAAATAAATAAATATAATATAATAAATTATATTTTATTTTACGCGTATATTTAACGTACAATATTATATAAAGCTTATTTAACATTAATTAGTAGTTGTAAAAACATTTTTTATATAACTGTAAAAGCATTACAAATTAGCAAAAATAAAAACAAAAATACCTACGGCTTAACTAAATCTTTATATTGTATTTTAATTTCTTTGTTGTACAAATATTACTTTTTTAACTAAACTAAATATATTTGCACGTTAAAAAAACAAAAAAATCAATTTTATTATTATATAAATATTACTTTTTTAATAAAACTAAATATATTTATATTATAATAAAAAAAATAATATGCAATTATATTTAATAACTTGTTATATAATAGCAAAAATAATAACCTGTTTATTTAATTTTATTTATAAATATAGCATTAAATATTTTATACAATATAACAAAACTTATTATATTGCAAACCTTAATTAATTTTACATATAAAAAAATTGTTAAAAACTTTAAGCTTAGTCTTAAAAACATATAAAATTATTTTAACTTTAAATATTAAAAAAAAAGCGTTAATTTAAATTATATAACTTTAAAATTGTTAAACATATAAACAGCGTTTTAAATTATTAAATATTAATATTTAAAAAACGTTTAATAAAAGTTTTAAAAAGCGTACGCAAAAAATTTTAAAAACTAAACAACAAACTATTTTTTTTAAACTTATTATATATTATATAAAAAACTACTTTAAATACTTAAAGCTAAAAACATATAACCAAAATCAAAAAAGTTAAACTAAATTAAAAATTTTATACAAATTATATAAAGCAAATACAATTTAATAAAAAACTAGCTAAAACTTTTAATTATTTAAAACAGCTTGTTAATTGTTATACAAATACTATTAGTTTTGCTTATATTAAGTTAACAACTTTATATAATGCTACAAAAAACTTTAACTTTAAATATAATTATATAAACTAGAACTATATAACTAAAGCTAATTTAAAATATATATTTATATATTTTTAAAAACTACCCTGCTTAAAACTATATATAACTAATAATTAAAAACTAAAATACCTTTAAACTAATATATAAACATATAATAAAAGCAAAACATAAACCAAACTTTTAGCTAATATATAAATATTTTATTATTTATTATTTTTAACAAACTTTAAAACAATAAACATATTTTTATATAATATTAAACTTTGTATTAAATAGCTTTTTAATAAACTTATTTTTTATAAAAAACGTATAAAACAAAATAATTTTATTTAAAAAGTATACAATTTTTTAAAAAACTTAAAAAAAAAAAAAATTACTTAAATTAACTATACAATTTATTATATAACAAAATATATTTATTTATAAATGTTTGCTATTAACTTAAAATTATAAAAAATTAATATTATGCAATATTTTTAACTATTTTAAAAGGTTGTATAAAAAACTTTTTTATTTACTATATTAGCTTAAATAAAACTTAAAACAAAATTTATTGTACAATAAATAATTATTTTAATACTAATACAAATTATAGCTAATATTAGGCCAATTAAACTATAATTACTTTTGTACAAATAAAAAAAAAAACTTTAATTTAGCACCGCATAAAATATTAAACCTTATAATTAACAAGCTTATAAAAATATAACGCGCGCTTAATATAAATTATTAAAAAAAAATTTAATTAAGTATAATAGTTATATAAGCATATTAAAAAATATTAAAATTAGTTAACCTATAATACAAGCTAGTTTTGCACACAAGCAAGTTTCGCACTTTTTTTGGAGTACCCTGTAAGCTAATTTTCTATATAAAAGTACTTACACCACTTTTTAATAACTCCGCGAAAATAGGTTGTACAACAAAATAATTAGTACTATTAGATTTGTAATAAAATAATGAATCTAATAGTATTTTTTTTTATTTTATAGCTATTTTATTTGGGCGTATAGCTTTAAAAAACAAATTTGCAGGGATTATTTTAGCGTAGTTTTTAATAACGCCTTAAATAAAATAGTTAGAAAATAAATAAAAATGCTATTAGATTCGCTATTTTATTACGAATCTAATAGTACCAATTATTTTATTGTACGACCTATTTTCGCGGAGTTATTAAAAAGTGGTATAAGTACTTCTGCATAGAAAATTAGCTTACAAAGTACTCCAAAAAAAGTGCAAAACTTGCTTGTGTGCGAAACTAGCTTGTGGGATGCGTTATAGCATTTATATTTTAAAAACTAATATATAAAAACTTTTTTTTTAACTTTAAAATATATATTTAAATAATAACAAATAATTTATTAAAACATTTTATATAATAAAATAATAACAGCTATTTTACTAACAAAAAATATAATTAAAACAGCTATATAAAAAGCTAATAACTTAAGTTTTAACTTAAATTTTTAAGCTAGCTATAAAAAAAAACTAATTAAAAATATTATATAAAAAAAAATGCTTTATATGCAGCAAAAAAAACTGCTAGTTATTTAAACATATATTTTAAAAACAAGCTTATATAAAAAATTAATATTTTAATTTGTACAAAATAATTTATAATACTTTACTTACGCTTAAAAAATTTTTAATATTTTTAATAAAATGCAAAAAATTTTTAAAATTAAATAAAAATAATAAAAATATTAATAAAAAATTTAGCAGCTAATTAATTTAATTTTTAATAAATAATGCTTTTTTTTACTATATAATTAGCAAAAACATTTAAAATTATAAAACAAATGTTTTATTTAACTAGTTTATACTAAATAATTAATATTATACAAAATATTAAAATAAACTATAAAATATAAACGTTTTAAACTATTTAATAATAATAAAAATATAACTAAAAGCTTATTTTAAAATTTATTTTTATATAAAAATAAGCTAAATATTAAAAAATATATATATTAAATTTAGCGTTAATAATATTATAAGCGCTATTAATATTATATAAATAAAAAATTCTTTTAATATAACAATATATTATATTTTAAATAGCTTTACTTTTTTTTTATTTTTATTAAAAAACGTTAACAAATTGTAAACATATTTTAATAACATAAAAAATATTATTATATAAAAAAATAGCAAAATTATTTTTATTATATATAAATAAAAACATTTATTTTTTAATATTAGCTTATATAAAGCTAAAATATATTTTATAAAAATAAAACTATAATAGTTTTACTGCTGTTTTAAATACTTTTATATAAAAAAATTATATAATATGCTTAATTGTACAAAATATAATATTAACTATTTTATTTTAAAAAAAATTTAAAAATTTTGTTATTATTATTAATTATATAACTAAACATTTAAACGTTTTAAATTTTTAATTAAAAACAATTACAATTTTAACTACAAAATTATAATAAATACTATATAAATAAATAATAAGCAAGTTCTTTATATAATTAATGCAGCTATATTATTTTAAGCAGCAATATTTTTAAAATTTATGTTTATATAAAACGCTTAAAAAACGTTATATAAATGCTAAATTAACGTATACTAAAAACTTTCTAATTATATTATATATAACCTAAATATAAATTTTTTGTTTAAAAAGTTTTAAAATTAAACAAAAATTATAAGTACTTAATGTTATATAATATTTATTAAAACATATTAAACAATTAACAAAATCAAAAAAGCATATAAGCTATTTTGTTATATATATAACATTTTAAAAACAAAACTTAATTATTATATAAAAAAAAAATTAATTTTATAAATAGCAGTTAAAGCTTTAAACAATATTGCTAAACTAAACAATATTATACTAACTTTTTTTATTTTTAAAGCTTACTTTAAAATTAACTAAAATTTGCTTTTTTTGTTTAACATTATATAAAAAGCAAAAGCTATTAAAAAAGTAATAAAAATACTACGCAAAAAGAAAGCAAAAGTTAAAATTAACTATGCAATTAATTAGTACAACAAGCTTGCTTTATATAACATATTATCTTTTTTTTTATAAAGCAAAGTTTTAATATAGCGCAAAAAAAAAAGTTAAAATAATTTATACAAAATATAATTAATTAAAAAATTTAATATAATTATCGATTTAATAAACAGCTTAATATGTTTTAAATATATATAAATTAAACTATATTATTATATAACTAAAAAAGCTATTTTAAATGCATAAAAAATAAAGCTGAACAATAAGCATTTTTAATTTTTAGCTATATAAAAAAAACAAAAACAACTTTAAAAAACAAATAACTTTTATACAACTTTTGTATAACAAATTAATTAATTATTTTTTAGCTATTAAATTGTGCAAAAACAGTATAATTAACATATTTAGCGCTTTATTTAAAAAATCGAACGCTATAAAAATTAATAACTTTGTTATATAAAGCGTATTCTAGTTTATAAAATACAATTTAGCTAAATATAGCAATATTTATATTTTTAAATTTTGCTTTATACAAAAAATTAAAAAAAAAATAACTAAGCTGTATAAAAAGTTAAAACTTATTATATAAAGCTATAACAATAATAAAAAAAAAACAATTTTTATGCAATTGTTAACTATTTAGCAAATAAGCTAGCAATTACTTTTTGCATTAAGCTTTTTTTTAATATATAATTTTAATATATTAAACAAACTTTAAAATATTATATAAGCATATATATAATTAAAAAATAAACTAGCTAAAAAAATCCTTATATAATTATTAACAAAACTAAAATTAAAATATTTTAATAAAACAATTTTATAAATTATAACGCATCCCACAAGCTAGTTTTGCACACAAGCAAGTTTCGCACTTTTTTTAAAGTACTTTGTAAGCTAATTTTCTATATAAAAGTATTTATACCACTTTTTAATAACTCCGCGAAAATAGGTTGTACAACAAAATAATTAGTACTATTAGATTCGTAATAAAATAGCGAATTTAATAGTATTTTCTTTTATTTTGTAACTATTTTATTTGGGCGTATAGCTTTAAAAAACAAATCTGCAAAGATTATTTTAGCGTAGTTTTTAATAACGCTTTAAATAAAATAGTTAGAAAATAAAAGAAAATACCATTAAATTCGTTATTTCATTACGAATCTAATAGTACTAATTATTTTGTTGTACGACCTATTTTTGCGGAGTTATTAAAAAGTGGTGTAAGTACTTTTGCATAAAAAATTAGCTTACAAGGTACTCCAAAAAAAGTGCGAAACTTGCTTGTGTGCAAAACTAGCTTGTGTTATAGGTTATAACTTTTATATAAACTAGCAAAATTAAAGCTATATTAGTTTAAAACTTATTATTAACATTATTATAAAAAACTAAAAATAACTGTTTTTATATATAACTTATGTTTTTTAATTATAATAAAGCTATTATATAATTTTAATATTATTAGTTTTTAAACAAACAACATAACGCATCCCACAAGCTAGTTTCGCACACAAGCAAGTTTCGCACTTTGGCTTGGCGTACCCTGTAGGCCAATCTATATGCAAGGGTACTTACTCCACTTTATTATAACTTTGCGAAAAAAGGTCGTACAATAAAATAATTGGTACCATTAGATTCGTAATGAAATAATGAATCTAATAGTATTTTTTTTATTTTCTTACTATTTTATTTAAAGCGTTATTAAAAACTACGCTAAAATAATCCCTGCAAATTTGTTTTTTGATGCTATACGCCCAAATAAAATAGCTACAAAATAAAAGAAAATATCATTAGATTCGTTATTTTATTACGAATCTAATAGTACCAATTATTTTATTGCACAACCTTTTTTCGCGAAGTTATAATAAAGGGGAGTAAGTACCCCTGCATATAGATTAGCCTACAGGGTACGCCAAGAAAAGTGCGAAACTTGCTTGTGTGCGAAACTAGCTTGTGGGATGCGTTAATATTAAATATATTTTTAAAAGTTTTTATATTAAAAAATTAATAGCTTTATGTTATAAACTAATAAAAAGACGGCTTAAAAGAAAGATTTAGCGCGGTTATAAACCAGATAAAAGGCTGGACCAGGAGACAAGCTACAGCTAATTATAAACGCAGGGGTTACGTGATAAATAGTTAAAATAGGTTTTTATTTATTGCTATTTAAAAAATACGTAAAAAAAAAAATATTATAAAAACATAAATAGTTTTTTTTATAATTAGCATTAGTTTTTTTTTATTTTACTGTTTAATTTAAGCTTATAGTTTAGTTTTTAAAATTTATTATAAAAAAATTAATTTTTTAACGGTTATTTATTATACTTGTATAATATTTTTTATATTACTTTTTATTAAGCGTTATTTTTAGTTATATAAACTATATAATGTTACAATTATATAAAATGCTTTACAATATTGTATTAATGTTATAAACTAAGATTTTAAGCTAAAAAAAAAAAAAGAAAAAAAAACAGCAAAGCTTGCAATCTTTTAAAATTAAATATAATATAATTATTATTTTGTAAGTTGTAGTTTATGCGTTTTTTATTAATATAACAGTTTGGTAATAGTTTATGGATTATATTTTTTTATTAAAACGGAAATATAGATTTTAATTTATATTAATGCTAAGTATAACGTTTAATTATTATAGCTTTTTCTAACTTTTTAGCTATATTATTATCTAAATAGTTTTTTATATATTTATTTGCGGTAGCTGCACACATTTATTTTTTTAGTTTAACTAGTAGCTTTAAAGCTTTAAAGTGTAGCTTATAAAATTGTTTAAATATAGTAAATACATTTTTAAAGTTTTTTGCTAAATACTATATATTATTAAGGTTATATTTTTATTAAAAAACCTAATATTATAATATATAATATTTTTTATACAGGCGTAATTTTTTTATTTTGTTTATTTTTGTCACGTTTAAAAAATCTTTTAAAGTTAAGTATAATATAATATATATTTTGTATAATAAGTTTTATATAAAACTAAAGCTTATAAAAGCAAAAAGTAGTATGTAAAGCATATTTAAATAAATTATAGTAATATAAGCAAACAAAATTAAAAAAAATATATTTTAATTAGTAGTTTAATTAGTAGTGCATTTAAATTATAACAATTATTTTTCTTTTTTATAATAAGTTGTTTTAACTTAAGTATAAAATTAAATATTATTATAAGTAGTGCTAATATAATTAGAAATAAAATTATAACAAAGTATAATATAAAATTAAAAGCTAAAAATTAATTAGAATTAATAAGAAATAAGTATAAACAATAAAAAAACTGGTATAAACAATAAGAATTTTTAGCTAATAAAAAAATTTTGCGCATTTTAAGTAATTTCTAAATATTTAAGCTTATAATAACGCGTTGCTTTAAATATAAATCATTTAGCAAGCTAATTTAAAAACAAAATATATAGCTTGTTGTATTTTTTTTTTTTTTTTTTAGCTGCTGCTAGCATTTTTTGTTGGTTTTAGCTTTAGTTGCCGCCAATTATTTTTTTATTTTAATTATTTTTAAGCTTTATTTATTTATTTTTTTTATTTAAATTACTGCTTTTATTATTTATTATTTTGTTATTATGCTTTTTTATTGTTAACGCTATTAGATTTGTTAAGCGCGCTAATATAAGTTTAGCTGTTATAAAAAGCTTTTTTATATAACTAGTTTTTTTGTATGTTGTTAATATTAAAGCGCTGCAGCATATACGTTTTAGCTTTAAGCTAGTTTGCTTTTAAAAGTTTTATATATATATAAAAAAACAATTTTGTTTTTTTGTATTAGCTGCAGCAAAAGCTATAAAACTTGTTAAATTATAAGTTGTTTTATATTATTTTTTTATACAAATTGCTATTTATAATTTAAATTCTTTTTATAATACAATTTAAAGCTGTTTAAATGTTAAAGCTTTTTAAATAAAATAAATATATGTTTTAAGCTTATTATGCTAATAATAATAACTTTGTTTTATTAGTTAAAACTAATGCAAATATTAATGTTTTTTAAACAAGTTTAAAAGTTTATTATAAAAAAATTATAGCTGTTTAATTTTAGCTTTTTTAAAGTTTTTATTATTTTTTTACAGTTTATTAAACTGCGTATAATATAATTAATAAAATTAAAAATAACAAAATAATTATATTTTTTTTTATTTTATTTATTTTTTTTTATTAATTTAAATATAATTAAAAATATTATTTAGCTTATAAAATATATATAGCTAAATAATGCTGTTTAATATATTTATTTATTTTTTTTATTGCTGTTAGCGCTATTAATAATTATTATAATTTTTGTTTTATATTTAAAACTAATTTGTTTAAATTGCAAAATAGCGCACTTAATATTGTTAAGCAACTATATTATGTTTTTAGCTTTTAAACATTAGTTATATTGCTTAATATTTAGCAATAAAATAATTTATTAAAAAAGTTAAAAATTTTATTAAAATTAATATTAATAACACGTTTTAAAATATTTATAATAATAAATTAAAGCATAATAATATATTTAAATTTAATATTAAATAAAGTTAAGTTTAGTTAATATATAGCTTATTAATAAAGCGTAAACATTTTTAAAGTTTAAAATAATAAGTTTAATTTTTATTATATTAAAATTTTAGGTTTTATTAACGTTTTTTAAAACCGATGTTTTAAAAGTTTGTTAAAAATTAATTAACTTAGCTTTAAAATCTTTTTGTACTAAAAACGCTAGCTTAAATAGCTTTAATTTTTATTATTTTTTTTTATAACTTTATTGTTTTTCGAATTTTTTAATAAGTATAAAAGCAGTAATATTAATAATTAATATTTATTAATTATATTTATTTAGCTAGCTTTTTTATTTAACTTTATAATATAGTTTATTTTAGTATATTATTTTTTTTATTATATTTTTTATTTTTTATTTATTTTTAACATTTTTTAATGCGGGCATAAATAAAGTGTTTAAAGTTTTAACTATTTAAAGTTTTAATAACTATATAAAAAATATGTTATAAATTTAATTATATTGCTATAAAAGTGTTAAACAATACGCTTATAATTTAATTGTTTTTAAAATTTAAAGTTCTAAATTAATAAAGCTATTAATTCTTTAGTATAAAAACTTTTAAAAATATGTTTAACGTTATAATTTTTTATATATTTTTTTAATTATATTGCGTTATTAATTTATTAATTTATTACAAATAGTTTTTAATTTATATAATTAGTTTTATATTAATAATATTTTTTTTAAAATAAAATTATTTTTAACAAAAGGTTTAAATTTTGAAATATATTTATATAATGCTTTAAAAAATAACTTTTTAATAGTGTTGTTAATAGCTATATTTATTATAAAAAAGGTTTATAGCAGTAGCTAAAGCTAATTAGTTTGTTTATTATTAATAAAGCATTAAAAGTAGCTTTTTATAATTTGGTTTATTTTTTTAGTTTAGCTATTAATTTAAAAATAAAACGCAATTAAAAATCTTTTTTTAATTT
>MU377305.1:0-31616 GCA_022495195.1 Xylaria digitata
TACGAATTTAATAGTACTAATTATTTTATTGTACGACCTTTTTTCGCGAAGTTATAATAAAGGAGAGTAAGTACCCTTGCATATAAATTAGCTTACAGGGTACGCCAAGCCAAAGTGCGAAACTTGCTTGTGTGCAAAACTAGCTTGTAGGATGCGTTATGCTTTTTTATTGTTAGCATTATTAAACTTGTTAAGCGCGCTAGCATAAGTTTAGCCGCTATAAAAAGCTTTTTTATATAACTAGTTTTTTTATATATTGTTAGTATTAAAGCGCTGCAGCATATACGTTTTAGCTTTAAGCTAGCCTGCCTTTAAAAATCTTATATGCATACAAAAAAACAACCTTATTTTTTTGCACTAGCTATAACAAAAGCTATAAAACTTGTTAAGCTATAAATTGTTTTATATTATTTTTTTATACAAATTGCTGCTTATAATCTAAATTTTTTTTATAATGCAATTTAAAGCTGTTTAAATATTAAAGCTTTTTAAATAAAATAAATATATATTTTAAGCTTGTTATGCTAACAATAACAACTTTGCTTTATTAGTTAAAACTAATACAAATGCTAATGTTTTTTAAGCAAGTTTAAAAGCTTATTACAAAAAAATTGCGGCTGCTTAATTTTAGCTTTTTTAAAGTTTTTATTATTTTTTTACAGTTTATTAAGCTGCATATAATATAATTAATAAAATTAGAAATAGCAAAATAGTTATATTTCTTTTTATTTTATTTATTTTATTTTGTTAACTTAAATATAATTAAAAACATTTTTTAGCTTATTAATAAAACGTAAACATTTTTAAAGTTTAAAATAATAAGTTTAATTTTTATTATGCTAAAATTTTAGGTTTTATTAGCGTTTTTTAAAACTAATATTTTAAAAATTTGTTAAAAATTAATTAATTTAGCCTTATAGTCTTTTTATGCTAAAAACGCCGGCTTAAATAGCTTTAATTTTTATTATTTTCCTTTATAACTTTGTTGTTTTTCAAATTTCTTAATAAATATAAAAGCAGTAATATTAATAGTTAATATTTATTAATTATATTTATTTAGCCAACTTTTTTATTTAACTTTATAATATAATTTATTTTAATATATTATTTTTTTTATTATATTTTTTATTTTTTATTTGTTTTTAGCATTTTTTAATGTAAGCATAAATAAAATGTTTAAAGTTTTAGCTGTTTAAAGTTTTAATAATTATATAAAAAATATGTTATAAATTTAATTATATTATTATAAAAGTGCTAAATAATACGCTTATAATTTAATTGTTTTTAAAATTTTAAAAGGTTTAATAAACTTAAAAACTAACTTATAATTTTAAAATTTAAAGTTTTAAGTTAATAAAGCTACTAATTTTTTAATATAAAAACTTTTAAAAATATGTTTAGCATTATAGTTCTTTATATATTTTTTAATTATATTGTGCTACTAATTTATTAATTTATTATAAATAGTTTTTAATTTATATAGTTAGTTTTATATTAATAATATTTTTTTTAAAATAAAGTTGTGTTTAATAAAAGGTTTAAATTTTAAAATATATTTATATAATGCTTTAAAAAACAACTTTTTAATAATGCTGTTAATAGCTAACGCATCCTCCAATTGACTTGGCCACCCAATTGAATGGGCCACCCTTAGAACCTATACAAAAATCGTCTATGCTTTATTACGTAACTATTTAATAACTTTACAAGTTTTAGTCCTATAATAAAATAAATTATATTATTAGATTCTTAATTACAAAAAGAATTCAATGATATATTCCTTTTATTTATAGCTATTTTATTTATTAAGTTATTAAGCAATACGCTAAAATAAGCGCTAAAATAATCCTTGCTTAGCGTTATATTAGCGTATTGCTTAATAACTCGCTTAATAAATTAGCTATAAAATAAACAAAAATATTATTGAATTCTTTTTTTAATTACAAATCTAACGGTATAAATTATTTTATTATACGATTAGAATTGGTAAAGTTATTATATTGTCGAATTGTATACGTTTTTATATATAAAATAATCTTTTAAATCTTTTTTATTTTTTAAAACTGTTATAATATAAATATAATGAAAAGACTTATATATTTGGATTCCTTATTTAATTACGAATCTAATAGTGTTTTCTTTATATTTTTATGATTTTTATTAATAAAGTTATTTAAAGGTTTATATATAATATTATGTAGTGGTACGTAGCAGAGGGGTGGCCCATTCAATGGGGTGGCCAAGTCAATTGGGGGATGCGTTATATTTATTATAAAAAAGGCTTGCAATAATAGCTAAAGCTAATTAGTTTGTTTATTATTAATAAAGCATTAAAAATAGCTTTTTATAATTTGGTTTATTTTTTTAGTTTAGCTGTTAGTTTAAAAATAAAACGCAGTTAAAAATCTTTTTTTAATTTTAAAGTAATAGCATAAATTTAATTAGAACTAACTAATAAAAACAAAATCTTTATTAAAAACTATATTTATAAAAGTTTTAAAACAACATTTTATTTTTTTATAAAATAAAACTGCTAGCTAAATAGCAATAATAATAGTATTAACAAAAAATAAATATATAAGTTTAATAAATTAATTAATTATTATAAATATTATATTAATAATAGTTTTATAATAAAATATTTTAAATAACTTAATAATAAAATTTATAAATAGTTTTTTTATAAAGCTAATAAATATTAAAAAAGCATTTAAAGCATTATATTTTTAGTAGTATTTTGCTTTAAATTTAAAACAAATAATATATTTAGTTATATAATTGTAAACATTTGCTTTTATAATTTGTTAATAAAACTTTTGCTATAATAGTTTTAATATATAATTTTAACTAAAGTGTTTAGCTATAAAATCATTATAATACAGCTTAATAAACTAAAAATAAATTAATTTTTTAAAAAAAATATAAGCTTTGCTTTTATATTGCAATAAAAATTTTTTAATAAACTATTAAAGCTTTATAAACTATTTACTTAAAAATTGCTTGCATAGCTAACAATATTTAAAATTTTTTTTTTAGATTTAAAAAATTAAGTCCTATAAACTTTATTAAATTTTTAGGTTTTAAAAGTTCTTATTATTTATAGCTATACGCACGCAGTAATATATAACTGTTTGTATAAAAATAATACGTTTTACAGCCAATTTAATAACAAAAATTTTTTTTGCAAAAGTTTTAAAAATATAATTTTTTATTTTAGTATTAGCTATTTTAATTTTCTGTTTTAACAAAAAAAATAAATTAGCATTTTAAACTTTGTAAGCTATATAATTAAAGCAGCACAAAAGCGTATTAGCTTTATTTTGCTTGCTTTTTTTTTATTTAATAATAAAGTTAAAAAAAGCTAAATATATATATTATTAAGCTTATTTGCTATTTAATTTAAACGTTTTTATAAAAGTTTATAAATTAATATAGTTAATTAAAACCTTAATAAATAATTTGCTTTTTTATAAATAATATTATTAATGCTTAAAACATTTTATAATAGCAAGCATTTTTTAATTAAAAATATTATATTTTGTTTTTATATTATTAAATATGTAAAGGTAAAACAAAACAAGTTGTTATTATTTTTAATCGTTTTTTTATAATAATATTTTTGCTAGCACTATTTTAAAAAAATCGGTTTTTATTAATATTTGCTTTTTAAAATCGAAATATATAAAAAAAATAGTTTTTTTAAATAAGTTTTTTAGCTTATTAAAAGCTGTATATATTAAACTATTTAATAAAATTTAACTTTTTTTTATTTTAGTTATGCCTTGTTTTAAATATTTAGTTAATAAAGCTATAACTTAAAAATATTTTTTAATAAAGCAGTAATAAAAGTTGCAAAACTTTAAAAATTTTTATAGCTTATAATAAAAATAAAAAAATAGCTAGTTTTAAATAATGTTAACATAATATTATTTACAAGTTAATAACGTACTACAAGTTAATAACATACTTTTTAGCACTTTTTATGCGCTAATTTAAATAACTTAATTATAATATATACAAATTAATTAAATTAATTATAATCTTTTTTATTAAATGTTTTTACTTTTATTTAACAAGTTTGCGCATTATGTTTAAGCTTATTACAAATATTATAGCGTTATTAACTTGTTTATATTTTTTTTGCTAAACAACTATTTTTAGCTTTATTACCCGATTTAAATACTTTATTATTTTTAAATTTTTATAAAACTTAAGCGTTAGCTATAATAAAAGGTTTTTATTTTGTAGTTGTTTGTTTTTAGTTTTGCAACGTTTGTTTAAAATATAATTAGTTTTACAAAGCTTTTTGTTTTTTTGCTACAAAAAAGCATTTTTATGCATTAATTTCTACATAACTTTTACAATTAAATTAATAAAATTTAAAATTTTAGTTAGCAAGCTTAAAAAATAATTTTTAATTTTAGTTTTAATAAAAGTTAATTACTGTTTAATTTTTAATATAGTAATAAGCGTTTTTAAAATTTAAAATTAAAATAATAGTTCAAAGTTTAAAAAAAATGTTTTATTTGTTTTTTAAATATTTAACGCAAATATAACTTTATTTGTATTTAAAAGCATAATTTTAGCTGCTTTAAAATTTAATTAAATGTTTTATTTAATAAATATATATATAAATATATATATAAAGCTTATAAAAAAGTTTTGCTGTTTAATATAAGTTTAATAACGTTATATTAAACTTTTAATATGTTTATTATAACATTGTTTTAAAATACTAAAAAAAATTAAATTAAAAAGCTAAAGCTTATATAACAAATAAGCAAACATATAAAACGTAATAATGTTGTTAAACTAGCAATATTTTTTAAATTGCATTAAATAATAGCTTTTATAACTATTTAAAATTAAAAAGCAATAACTACTTTTAAATCGGCTTTAAATATAATTATTAAAATGTTTTATTTAATTAACGCTTATATTATTATTAGTTTAGCTATTATTTAAAAAATTTATAATTTAATTTAGCAATAAAATAATGTTGTAATATTAAAACGCAAAATAAACTTTGTTTAAAAAAATAATATATAGCAGCATTGTTTAACTTTAAAAATTAATAATTTAGTTTGCAATAATTTATTTTTTATTTTTAAGCTTAGCTTGTTAAAAGCGTTTACGTTTTTTAAAGCTTATAACAACTATTTTAATAATTATTTTGCTTATTAAAAACTTTATTTTATTAAAGTTGTAAATATTTTTAACTTATATATTGTATTTATTAATTATACGTTTTATAAAGCTAAACTATTTGTAATAACTTATAAAATTTTTATTAAAAGCTTGCTAATAATTAATTTAGCAGTTATAATGTGTTTAAAAGTTAAATTGTTATTATATAAAGTTTAAAGCTTAGTTAACGCTAATTTTTAATATGTTACGTTTGTATTAAAAAATATTAGCTATTTTTTAAATATAATAAAACTAAAACAAAAACGTTTACATATTTAGCTTAAAAATACATTTAATAATAATTTTTTTTTTAAACATTGTTAAATTTTGTTTTATAACGTTTATAACATAATAAAGCGCGTTGTTATTAATTTTTTGCTTTAATATACAATTAAAAACGTTGTAAATATAAGCAAGCTTGTAAAAAAAAAGTTTAAAATTACGTTTTTTAGCTTAAATTGCTAGCTATAAATCAGCTTTTTTAGATTTTTAAACTATTGTGTTGTTATAAAATAATATATAAATAAAGTAAAAAAATAAAAGGTTAATAAAAAGTGCGTTACTAACTTGTAGTGCGTTATTAACTTGTAAGTAATATTATTTTTTATATTATATAACTTTGGCAAAAATATTTGCGTATTTAAATTAAATATATATTATATAATTATTTTTTTTTAATTTTTAATAATAAATATTTTTTTAAACATACTGTATGTTTTAATTAAATTTTAGCGCGTTTTATACAAAAAGTTAAAAACAGCACATTATAAATTTTTATAGCGCGCTATAAAAGTAATTTTTTGTTGCGTTTTATAGCTTAAATTATAAGCTATATATTATTTTTTTTGTACAATAATGCTATTGTTAATAATTAAAATATAATAAAAAATAAATATATGTATAAAAGTATAAAAAAGTAAGCAGAATGCTTGTGTAAACAAAATGCTTGTGTTATACGTTATATAAAAATTGGTTATACTTTATTATGTAACTATTTAATAACTTTACAAGTTTTAGATTTATAATAAAATAAATTATATTGTTAAATTTGTAATTATAAAAGGAATTTAATAGTATATTTTTATTATTTATAGTTATTTTATTTATTAACTTATTAAAAAATATGTTAAAATAAGCGCTAAAATAATTCTTGTTTAACGCTATATTAGCATATTGTTTAATAACTTGCTTAATAAATTAGTTATAAAAAAAATTATTATTGAATTCTTTATTTAGTTATAAATCTAATAATATAACGTATTCCTTAATTAACTTGGCTACTTAATTAAATAGGCCACTGTTATAATTTAGGTGCACTACTAACTAAACTATTAATCAAAGTGTATTTTTTCTAATTAAAAGTTAATTTTTATATAAATTTACAGGGGTAAATTTCTTAGTAATTTACCCAGTATAACACACTGGGTAAAACACCATATAAAAAGGGCTAAAAAAACTATATAAAAAATAGTTTTAAAATTAATTAATTAATTAATAAAAAATACTACAATATAAGTAGTTTTAAATAAATAAATATTTTAATAAGTTTAATATAAAAATAATAACTTATATAATGCTCCGCTTTTATTTATATAATAAATTACGAATTAAAATACATGTTTTTTTTAAAAGCTGTACTGTGTTAACATATTTACTAGTATTTTATATAAGTAAATGTTAGTATAAATAAAAGTATTTATTTTTTAATCTTTAAATAATTATAATAAATTAAAACCTTAGTAAATTTTTTTTTTAATTTTAATTTAGCTTTTTATATAAAAACTATATATAAATCTTTAAACTAATTATTTTTAGTACTTTTTTTTACTTTTATATTTTAAGTTTTTAATAATAAATTTTTAATTTTTTATAATTATTTTATTTGAAAATATTAATTAAATATATATTAATTTTTAATTTTTTAATTTTTATTTATTTTTATTTAAATAATTATAAAACTGGAACTGCTTGCTATTTATTTTTAGCTATTATATCCACTTTTTAACAAGGGTTTTAAAAAGTGGGTTTTTAAAATAATTAGGTGGTTCGTAAGGGGAGGGGTTCGTGATGCAAGGGTTTAGCTTACCTACTACGACGACAGGAAAAGAAGGCAATGTAGGTAAAAGGGTAACGGTCTGTGCTAGGACAGCGACTTGTTTATATGGTAGTATGCGCCGGGCAAGGGAGTGGCTGAGTTGTAGGATGATTATGCAGGAGTATCACGGAGCATACCTAGCTGTAGCAATATACCATGACACTACCCACCAAAAGTAGAACGTATTCAAGCCGGGTGCTTAAGCTAGGCATCCGCAACTATGATATACATACTGTGACAATGAGGAAGCAGCCGGCAGTAGTAGGGCATTCATTCTCATGCGTTCTGTGATACCTAGTTGACTCTATCAGGACCTATTACTGTAGCAACTCCTATTGGGTCAAACATCCCCCTCCCCCCCCCCCAAAAAAAATACAAAGCACAGTGACTATAGCCAATATCGGCCGGAAATATTATAAATCTAGACTGCCTACCTATATTTAAGCTAGCTACTAGACTTTATATGCAGAGGTAAGATATCAATACTGTAGCATACTAATAGCATGCTTTTTAAAGCATGTTTCATTTTAAAAACTTTTTTAAGCTACTTAGCTTAAGTGGAAGCACTGTTGCTTTATAGGCGGTAGGCGACTAAATCGATAGCATAAAACTTATGTGTTTGACTGCCTTTCTATAAAGGGCTTCAGAGACGTTATGCTAACGGTTTGGACGCCTTTATTTCTAGAAGGCCGGGCGCCACACCAGCTAAAAGACGTATTACGAAGTACCAATCCTAACAGTCAGAGTAGCATTTTATTAAAAGTTTTATAGCTATCTGTTACCAGCTCGTTTCTAATTTGACATTCACTTCAAATCCAATGCGCTATACGCCTTGGGTTTGTTGGTGTACTATGTACACTAGGTTAGACTCAGAGGCGGGGGAGCACGAACTGTGCTCAAAACATGCTAGTGCCGATCTGGTCTGCATTGAGGCCAACGAGCAAGCATGAAATGTCCATGACACAAATTGGCCTAGCGAAACCCAACGCCGACCGAGCCGAAGCTGAACCCGCAAGATGATCCAGGTACCGCCGTTCTATTGTCTTCAGTTAACAACGTGTCGCCTAGGCGTAGAAACAAGCTTTCTCTCCTAACAGGCGTCCCACTTTGAATGAGCCCGCTAGGCATACGCTTAATTGAAGTTCCATTCACCAACTACCTTTGTTACCGACAGATTGGGTCACTTTGGATTTAGCCGGCTAGTCGGTCAATCCGGGAAAATCCGACGGGAAGGAGGGCAACTATGGGCTGGCCCTATCAATTCGTCGACCTTGACGCAGAACAGCTACAAGCGCGTCGACGCACTCTCGATCGTTATGGGTTAATCGCGCAGCTGTCTGCGCTGGCGCCGATCGCGCTGTTCCTACTGTACCGGCTCCTAGCGTGGGGAGTAGCTAAGGCAACGGGATCGGGTCGCGGGAGCTACGCCGCTGTGCCTGACTCGCCGACTTTGAAGCAACAACGATTGAGTGTTGTGGGCTTATATAGCACAAGTGCAAGAAAGATTGCCTGGTGGTTCGGTGACGATGTCGTATTTTGGGGCTGGAATTGGGGCCCGCGGGATCAGATCATCGCCGGAGTTGTGTGGACGATATGGTTGCTCGCTTTGTGCGTGGTAGGCACAGGGAATGGTAAGATTATGGCTTTACTGGCTCAATATGGAATTCAATGCAGGAATACTAAAAGGCGGTGGAAGCTGATTCTCATTGCAGATTACATCCACCTTACTAGGCGCTTCGGCATCGTCGGCGTATCACAGTTCCCGGTACAGTACCTCCTATCGCTAAAGAGCCTCAATCCAATTGCGCTGGCGCTGAAGTCCTCACATGAAGAGGTCAATCGCTGGCATCGTGTTCTGGGTCGCGTCATCTATATATTTGTGGCTCTGCACGCGATCTTCTACTTCAACTTCTATTACCAAAATAATATACTCGGGCAGAAGATCAGATCTCTTGTGCCGGCGCTAGGCTTTGCCTTGATCGCTGCCATGTCCTTCTTATTTGGGACTGCTTTCTCGGCTGTGCGACAGTACTCGTACCGCGTCTTCTTCATAACACATCTCCTAGTGGCGCTTGCACTTCCCCCGGCTATCTATTTCCATGCGCACCATGCCTCTTTATACATATGGGAGGCGCTCATCGTATTCCTCGTGGACATCGCGAAGCGCAGATTTGATACAATTATAGCCGCCACGGAGGTCGAGTTGATTCCAGGCACTGATCTCGTTAAACTCGTCGGCACCATCCCAAAGGGTAAGATCGATCGTTTCGCGAAGAAACCAGGCACACATATCTACCTAAGCATACCCTCTGCCTCTCGACCGGGCAAGAACCCCATAGCAGCAGCAAATCTCGTCTTTGAGTTTTCGTTTAACCCTTTTTCTATCGCTGCGGTGGATGAGAGTTCCGGAGAACTAATATTAGTTGCTCGACGACACGATGGCCCCATGACTAGGGCTTTCGCCAATTTCGCGAGCAATACAAGCGCTGATTCCAAGGTCAAGCTCGCTTTTGATGGCCCCTACGGATGTGCCAAGCGCTTTCCAAACCTGGCAGGTCCCGATTTTGACCGGATCCTTTTAGTCGCGGGCGGAGTGGGAGCGACTTTTACATTGCCCCTTTACCGCTGGATACTAGCTGAGAACCCCACGGCTCGTGTCCAAATGGTCTGGGCAGTGCGAGCCGCTGGCGATGCCACATGGCCTGCAACTAGGGAAGGAAAGAGCATCACGGATGATGATAATATTCAGCTGTTCCTCACAGGAAATATAGTAGAGAACGCGACCGACGATGCAAGATTAAGTGATGACAGCGATGTAGAGCTAGCTAGCTTGTCGAATAATCGACAACGGACGAGACACACACCGACCCGTAGCAATAAACGGCCAGATCTACAGAGCATTGTGGATAACGTTTTCAGACAAGGCGTCGAAGAGAGGATTGCGGTGCTCGTCTGTGGGCCGGAGGCGATGGCGCAAGACTTAAGAGGTCATGTTGGAGTTTGGGTTAGAAGAGGTAGATCTGTTTGGTGGCATAACGAGAGCTTTGCATGGTAGGCGTAAAGGTGGCTAAGCATTAATTGAGTTCCTTTCGCATACATTGTTGTAGCCGTATATCTCGAGTGGCGAGGTACAGGCGTGAACACCGCAGAGGGGAGAGTGGAAACACCTTCAGGCCTCAAGGTTACCTTAGTCTCACAGAAGCTTTAGTGGTCATACCAGCACTTGAAACGTATTGTTCATTTTATTATTTCCTGGTCATCATTGGGAATGTCGGTGTCTCTTGCCCCCTCTTCCCCGGTAGACCGGTAGACTGATGATTCATCCGTAGCTAGAGTGCGGTGGGAGCCATGGTGGCGAATTAAGTACCTAGGGTACCCAGGCAGGTACCTAATTATCCTGTGAGAACATTCAAAGTTACCTGCAGACCAAACAAGATACCGCAATGTAAGGTATTAGTGAATATGTTAGGCAGGCACTATGGGGGTGGCTACATTACCCCTCCCAGTGGATTCCTCATGTTACTTTGCTCCATTACCTACGCAACATCAATAGCACCACATTGCCTACAAATACCTTAAATTACTTAAATTCTTATAATACACTTCTCATCAAGTTCTCCAACGTTTAAAATGACGTCTGGGGAGATCGCCAAAAAGTACTTGAGGATAAAGGAGCCGGGTAGGGCTATGTGGGCATATAAGTGTTACAGTCGATGGTTTGAGCGCACAAGCGACATGCGAGAGAGGATCCCCAAAACGAATATCCCAGGACTTGGCTACGAGGATACTATTCCTTGGATCGTCGAAGCGCCTCCAAACTCCGTCGGGGTTCTTGAAGCCCTCTTCAAGCCCATACAGCGCGGCACATCCCCAGGAGTTGATCGACGGGCACCCGGGACGACGATATTGCCAAGATATGGTTCATTATTAAGAAGTACTTTGATATTGTAACGAGTCTAAGCATCAATACAAGACTCATATTCACGTTATATGACAAGGGCTTCTACTAGGTGTGTGAAGGGCTTGGAATGATGGGTTCGAATTACAATAATTCTTCTAGGGTCCAGAACTTCCTTTGACCATTCCAAAGGGTTTCCGGAAATGTTCCTAGAATCCTAGGTCTATATATGCACAAAGGAGTTGGCAATCAGCGACGATAGTTGCCGACCTCCCTTACCCATTCTAGACGCCCCTACAGCTGAGTCTCAGAATGAGGCAAGGGATGGCGCGGCTGAATTCTCAACACCGAGACATCAGATGTTTCCTACATTGGGATCTGAGATTCTAGAGACTAGTGGAGGCTAGTGTCAATTGCGTGTTTAGCCCACACGGTGGCTTCACATTGAGTCATCTTAGGACTTTGATCTGGTTTCTCCAGGTTTATCTTCAGCACCAGCCGGCTCTAATTCAAGGTCGCAGAAAAATACCGGAGGAGTGTTGGAAATCATACTATTCGCAGCCCAATTTTGAGGTGATCCTCCCTCCTTCCGACGAAATGCTGAGATCTGCATCATTTGATGAGCTAGTTAAGGCCATGATACCCACAAGCAAGGACCTCAAACGCAATCAACTAATTGATGAGAAGTACCTAGCTTTCAACTTCTTGCCGCTCTATTCAGCATAGGGAACAATTGAGTTCCGACAGCTGCCGCACATCATAGAACTTGACGAGGCCGTAGATTGGATCAAGTGCTAAGTGGAAGGAAGTAAGGTCTGATGGTAAGGTGTAAGATATAGGTAGATGGGTGACCTGCAGTCACCTAACCCTATAACGCAAGCAGCGTTTGGAACAAATTTCATACACTACAGTCATAATCAAGATTTCCCTTTTACCTAGACGCTGTTGGATTGGACGATTTTTCGGCTACGAGAGCTTATTGGCAGTCAATGGGGTGATCTCTTCTTGTAAGGCATTTTCCATAGAATTCCTGGTTACTAGCCACACTATTCAGCCACTTTCCCAGCCACCAGTGATCCTTTCAACTAGTGGCACATTATCCAACAGATGCGTAAGCCCGTAAGCGAGAGCCGATGTACAAATAAATACTTAAGTAAGTAGCGGGGCTACTGTTGTATTGCAGCTGAGTGGCCCAAGGTACGAAATAGCGCTATCTTCCCCGAATAACACACACCAATTTCTACACTGCTGTAAAATCTCCTCCAGTTCATCATCACCTACTTCAATATGCGGGCTGCACACAGCCGCGACGAGCTATTCAGAGAACAGAGGCTCATCTGGATAGTCTTTGGCTTCATTTTGGTCCCGTCTTGGTGTGGATACGTCTGGCTAGACAAGCACAATGGCCCAATGCTCGCGAGAGTCGCTCTTTTTATATTCAACTCCTTGTTCACTCTAGGCTACGCACCATATTCATCATACTTTTTTGCGTTTATCTTCCTAACGCCCTTCTACATCGTCAAAAAATTCCTAACGTTATTCTCAAAATTACTGTCCAAGTCCTGGGTCATTTTCGTCAACGTAACGATTTCGCCTTTGAAGCTTGGGTTGTCATTCGTGTTGTCCACCCTCTCGACTGTTTGTGTCGCGAGGTTACCTCGGTATCGAGCTCCTCAAGCTAACGGCGACAGAGACACCCGCCATCTATGTTACAAGTGCCGACTTATTGCCAATCACTCAAGTCTCCTTAAAGGGACTTATTGGGGTTTTACTTGGTCCAGGGAAATCTACCCATTCCATAGTAAGAACGAACTACAAAAATCGGCCAAGGTCTGCCATTTATGTAGTTTCTTGTGGAATGCATCTTTCAAAAATAGCTCAACATCAATACCGATAGGCTGTGAGGCGGATCATAATCTGATTAGTGCTCCATCCGTTACCACACCACTCCTTTCTACCCCAGTAGCAACTGCCCAATCAATCGGCCAGGCACAAGCTAAGGAAACTGAAGCTAAAGATAGAAATTTTAGCAACCAGGCCCTTCAAACAAAGACAGTCATTGCACATTAGACTCCTAGAAAAACAAGGCTCAGATCCACTCGTATCGCTGGAAGTAGAGGACAGACGGTGTAAGTCGTACTAGGCGTCCCTATATTCCTCTATTAACACCGCGAAATAGCAGGATTCACTCATACTTATAGGGGAAACGGCAAAGATTTCACCGACTCGGAGGCGTGCATTGAATGGGCCAAGAACATGCTTAATAAATGCGAAGGGAGTCACGAGTTCTGTACCAATGGTTTCATCTCCAGTGAGGACAGGGGGTATCGCCCACAACGATTAATAGACCTCGTTCATGCGCAAGAGGGTATTGCATTTCTTGTCCTCGGAGAAGCTATCGGTCAAGTTGATCGCCAAGTCCGTTACTTTGCTCTGAGCCACTGTTGGGGCGGTTGTGTCAAGTCAAAACTCACCGTGGCTAACTCTGAGCAAATGGAGGCAATGGAAATAGCCACCTTGGATCCTAACTTCGGGATGCCATCGCTATTACTCTCAAAATGGGGGTGAGGTATCCATGGATCGATTCATTGTGTATCGTTCAGGACTCAGAGGAATGGGCCGAAGAGTCCGGGAACATGGGCCTCGTCTATGCCATAGCCGCCTGCGTCATATCCGCCACAACCTCCATAAACTCAAACGGAGGCTGCTTTCGGTGACAGGACTTTTCCCTCTACGACTGCGAGCTTCACAGCCATGGCGAAGATCGTCTCGTCGTTTGCTAAAAAGTCCCCCTACCGGAGATATTCGACAAGAAGGTGGAGCTGGCCGTACTAACCACAAGAGGGTGGACTTTTCAGGAGAGATTCCTAGCTAAACGGGTTCTACACTTCTGCTCCGGACTCGTTATTTTCGAATGCAATACGCTTGTGGCCTCTCCGGCTCACGAAGATGCCCCCTATGACACCATTTACCGGAAAAAGGCACCGAGCTTGCCACTCGAGCCCCCGCCGAAATATAGCTATACTGTGAGAACAGGACACCCCATGGGGATCACTAGATCGCGGGGAGACCGCGTTCGAGACGGAGTCAAAAAGAGTATTACGCCAGAATACAGAAAGTGGACATATAGCCAGCGGATAGGATCGAGAGTCTGGGCCCGGTTAGGCATGCGGGGGGCCTTCAACTTTCTGGTGGCATTCGCAGGTACGGAGCTTCGGGAACAGGCCGAATTCCACGTGCGCTGGTTCGATCTCGTCGAGCCTTACTCAACCCGGCATTTAACCAAGGACAGCGACAAAGTGATCGCCCTGCTAGGGGTTGCGCAGTTCATCCAGCAGAAGACGGGGTTCCGGTTCGTTGCTGGGCTTTGGGAACGCGTTCTGCCGTTCAATCTCCTTTGGACACTGCACGGTCCGGCAGAAACCGGCCACGCGACCGAGTCGCACCCACGTAGTCTTGGGCGTCCGTGGACGGAAGGATCTCACACCGCCTACGAGTATCCGATAGTCCCCCGAGCGCGAATTATTTCCTCGGGGTCGGCAAAGGGAACGGGAGGGAATCGACCAGGTCTTGGGAAAGCGTAGAGTCGTTGATCTCAGACGTCCAAACTCACGCTATCCATACTGTCAATGGCATGATCACCCACGCTACATTGGCGTTGTGGTGCTCGCTTTCTCCATTCGATAAGAAGGGCCTCAATATAACATACGATACTTTACAGCACCCCCTGCCGCATGAGATGCTGTGTCTTCCGATTTTGACATTCGAGAACCGCAAAATACATCCCCAAACAAGTTTGCGACAGCTTCATGGGATACTTGTAAGGGAGCTCGGCACTGGAGAAGGAGGTGGTGATGCTCCATCTAGGTACGAGAGAGTGGGATACTTTTGGACCGTCCAGTCGAGCCACGGCCTTTATCCCACAGACGAAGGATCTAAGCAGCACATTGAGCTAGTTTAATTAGTGCGTAATTGTGACAGATGACTCTTTCTCCGCGATTCTACGATCTGGATCCGAAGGGTATGTCAAGCCACAATTGACTATGCACCCCGAGAAGTTCCAGCCTAAAGATGGTCCTACACCTGACGCTCGTCGGATCCCTCGGACCTCCTATCCGTCCGTTCTGATACGTTTGGACATCGCGGGAGAGTATACACTGGATCGCACCATCCACTATCGGATCCGGCCTATGCTATCGGTGTTGCCACGCTGTCTACTTCTAGTTACAACTACCTCGGCATCATCACAACACGCCGCGTCAGTATTCGCGGGTTACGGGTTGTTTCGTGCTCTCTTGGAGAAAGAATCAAGTTTAAAAGGATTAATTGATTCTCCACGTGAGAGGTTAACTAATCACACCCCGTAGGGTGAGCACCTTTAGTGCGTATTTATTTGAGTATTGCGACCGTAACGTTCGGCTTTTCAGCAGCTCTATCTAGACCGTTTCGCCCCGTTTTGTTGCCACACATAGCGTCACATCCATTTCCCCCCTCCGATAGCCAACAAGCTGTTAACAACCCATTTTCACTTGCCCCGCGAAGGTTCATGTAGAAATATTAGTAGCTATAAGATCGCATTGTGCCGTATAACCACAAACTCCTGTTCATTCCATATACCATGAGGAGACGGCCGCATGACCAATGAAAACCGACGAGCCAGCCCTATTCCCATGCGCAGGGTCACGCGAGAAACCCCCCTCGTGGGTTGCAAGTGGCATGGGAGCTCGCATTTTCGGATCCCAAAACTTCCAGTCCTAGAGGCTTCCATACCAACTCTTCAACATTTGTATGCAATACGTTGCTTGATGCTTTGGGTCCCAGATACCACCAACGTGTAGCCCGAGAAACTATGCAGTAGTATTCCATCCACCACCAATGCTGACACTATCGGATACATAATTGAGGAAGGGGCTCCGATTGATTCCAAAACCCACGACGGCGACACGGTTCTTATAAAGGCAGTGACATCTAATCCGCTGGAAACAGTTGAATATCTATTGGAGCAGTCGGCAAACCCAAACACTGAGTCCCCTCGCTCGAGGCTTACATGCGTGCTTAAACTTAGCGGAGTCGAATTCTATGATGCCGTTATTAATCCACCATGGCGCCCAATTCACCCGCGAAAGGGCTCTAATTACTGGCGAACAATGAGGAATTAGCGAAGTTGGAGCCTGCGTTAAGCCTATTATCTAGCAACGAGATACGAAGCTTTGCGATGTGTACACACGGCTCCAAACAGAGTCTAATACACGGCTTAGCTGATTTTGAGTTACCAGCAGCGTTGCCAATACTCTTGTCACACCTTCTGGAATGGAACAAAGAAGGTGTTGTGTACATAAGTATACGTATGAGTTGGTGATAGATTAGACTCTTCGCGTAACGACGAATGTTTATCACTACCCTATACTCAGGTCATGACAACTCTATATAGTTTTGAAGCTTGACAACGCATTGGCATATCTGGATAACAAGAATTGGAACACCCTCCTCATGATCGCCGTCTAAACGGGTAGCCGAGTTTAACCAAGCCAACACTAACAGCCAGGATATACGGGGACGGACGCTTCTATACGTTACTGCCTATGATAATAGGTATATTGCAGTTCAATATCTATTAGGAGTTGAGGTTGATTCCAACATCAAATATAGTGGCGAAACGGTCTCGGAGACCCATAATGCCGCAATCGAAGCCTTAAAGGCTCTCCTTGGGTGCCCTTCTGTTGACATCAATTCCCCCAGTCTACTCACCTTCCCTCTAATTGAGTTGCCAAGTTCCCTCACCTCTCTTCTGAATAATCACGATTACCAAAACACATATAGGATTACTCCGGTTTGTACAGCTATGATGGGGGTCCCAGAGGTTGTGCGGCTACTTCTAGATCATTAGTCCACTAATGTCAATCTTCAGGATCAAAGTATCCATACTAATATCAGTATGGCGTTGCAGCAGTCATTTAAAGTAATATAATGTCACAATCACTAGCCTCCAATAGTCTCAGGAATCTTAGACTCCGACGTAAGAAACATTCTATTCCCCAGTGTTGAAATAAAGCTGTGGCGGCCCTTACAGGATATAGCTGTAGAAGCGTCTGGGATGGGTAAAGCGACGTTGGCAACTATCGCCGCCGACCGCCGACTTCTTTGTATATATATTGACCTAGAATTTCAGGGTCATTTCCGGCTATTCAGAAGAATGGTCAAAGGAATCTCTTGACCCTGGAACAATTATTGTCATTCGAAGTCATTCTAGTCCATACCTAGTAGCCCTTTTTTCACCAACAATCCAAGGGATTATCGATAAGACGGCTTATATAGCCTGTTGGCTCTGACTAACACCGAAAACCCCCCATTTCTAATTCACAGCTTCCGAATTCAGCAAAAGTCTGCAACCGGCTGACGCCACCCACCGTGACTATCTGACTAGGTTACCGGCGATAACCATAATAAAGCAAGTATATGTTTTAGAAGGCTACTTACGCCCAGATCAAAAAGCTTGTAATATACTAGTAAAGTAACTAATTGTCTTTTATAATATTTTAAAGGTATTATTGTTGTTATATACTTCATAGCGTATAATTCAAGTGATAAATCTAGTATTGCTCAATTAGAAAATTGTCACCATTAATTAAGTTCTTCCAATTTTGTCGGTCTTGGCCCTAATGGCTCTTCCTATCCCTGCCCCTCTCCCCCTTGCTAGTGACACTTGCACACTTCTGGTTCACAGTTAAGATAATTAACTTTTACATCATAGTATGTACAATTAGGGAATAGGCAGTTGGCCTAGTTCTCCATTTTCAACATCTAGACGATTCACTCACTATTAACTAACTGGCTTGGCAATGTTCTATTAAAAGCTAGCCTACTCGGTTTACTGATACTTCAACCAAGTCGAGATGGGTCTACGTTAAATTCGGAATCCCCAATGCCGACACTACGGCTCGGATCTGCGCGGTCCCGCATGTCAGACACTTTTTTTAAGTCAGACTAGATACCGTAGTGCTTACATTTATTAGGTTTTAGCTAGCCTTATATTCTTCAATAGTGATAGTATTGAATGTGTTCTACTTGTGCAACGTTAGTAGGATTTGTCAATCGGGGCTGCGCCGTTTGTTAGCCGGTAGGGTACTTTGGAAGATTAAAAGTATTATTGCGTATTTAAGTAGTGCAAGGTGGTATTAATGCGAAGGAGAAACTTACTTGATAGCTGGATGATGCCGTTCGTATTCTCCTACAGGTAGTTTGAATTGTTCCTATTAGTCAACCCATATGATCGTCACTAATGCAGGAACCCTGCACCTGCATACTACACTAGTAGGGCCGGCGCGTAATGTTGCACTGTACAATGTACTACATGTAGAAGAACGGCATTTCCGCTCGTCTACAATTGTATGGTGCGCGGTTACAAGATAAGATGGCCAGGGGAACCTTGTACAAAGGGGACACATTCGATTTTCACGTCTATCAGTATACCTATAGTAGTACTTAATGTCCTTCGACACAAGACACAAAAGATTAGGCGCCATCGAAGCATCGCATGAGGCAATATGTTTTAATTGGTCCCGACGAACGAATATGCTAGTGTATGTTATATACTTCCTTTTGGCCGATGACCCTGACCCTTAAGTAAGCGCTGACAACGAGTCAAAAAAATATAAGTCACACAGAGGTGATGACCATCTTATAGCTTAAATCATGGAGATAACGTTTCCCATCCTATATGTAGTGTAGTACAACAGTTAGAAGGCTTATTCCGAGATTGAGCGGTCCGAATTCAAACAGTAGATTACATTCGGCGAAAGGATCTTACGCTAATTCATTTAGCATGGGTTGACATGTATACTAAATAAGCCAACCCACCGAAGTAGTATAGTGCTGACTAGCCGCAATTGCATTTTCGAGCCTCAAGCATGGCACATCTGTATCTTAGGTGGGTTTGGGCATTGTCATCATAAATCACACCATGCCGGTTTGACCGCCTCCTACTAAATCCGTCTGTCCGATGTATGTAATGCTGATTGAGTATGCAGCATGTAAGTTATAGTAGCGATAAGCCTACTGTTCAGGGTAGGATTATTTTTTTCTCCCTGAAATTCTTATGTAATGCGCATCCGTTTTGCTCTCAAAATTCCCCCGTCTTATCAAAGATCATGGTCTTCAAGTTACGTGGTGATGAGTCGAGCTATGCGTGGCGTATACTTACTATGTAGTAGAGGATCCACCGCGTTTACTTAGTAAACACATCCATTTATAGGTAGTCTAATTCCTAGGCCTTATATTTTATATGACTTACTAGTAGTGTAGTGTAGGTTCATGTGGTTGCTAATCACTAATGTATGTGGTTGATGTTTCCCACGCTAACGAATTTAACCAAAAAAAATCACAATTTCCCGTTCTAGTAAGGGATCGCGTGTATAGTATCCTGATTTTAATGATTCGCCGATTGCGAGCCTCTAAACCATCCGTGTTAGCAATGTTTACATTCCAAGGTTTTTTAAAATAATTTTACAGCTCAAAAAAAGTAGCTTTCCGAGTTGACTTAAGAGCAGGTTAAGTTAAAAATCGCTACGGGTTGTTAACTAAGGCCATACTAATATAAAACTATTACGAGCCTTTAAACTATTCTCTTATTTTTTTTCCTACCTGTTCTATCACGCCCCCAGCCTGTAAAGAGTTGCATTTTATAAACCGAGTTTTACTACATAGCAACTTTTGAAACATACGATAATCAGCCTAGGTTTCAACTCTTTACCCTACCTTACCCTATCAACGTGGACATGGAAGACCGTACGTAAGCACTAGGGTATACGTATAACGGAAATAGCATGTTTCAATTTAAATATCCTTTTTGAACTTTTGATCTGGTCAAGTGGGAATACTGACCATAACTAGGCCCTAATGAGAAGACTTCTATGCTCGTTTTATATTGATTTGAGTGTACGTATTAGAACCAATCAGGGCAATCATGACATTTTACCCTCAATTACAGCTTGCTAGAGATCTATCCACGCCTTTCCAACATGAGCAATATGAGCAACAACTCTTAAGTTGTAGATTAGTGAGCCAAGGGGCTCTTTCTAGTAAATGCTTGCTTAGGTTAGTAGGTCAGCCCCCGGCTTGCCGGGTTGAGAGTCCTCTATCGTTAGTCACGCGGGTCGCATAGGACTAGTGGCGCCATAGCTTGCAGAGCCTCTCATAGCCTATCTCAAATAAGCTGGCAAAAGCAAAGGCGGGGGTCATCAAATTACCCAACTTGTCCATAAGCTTGGTACGATAGTCACGACTCGCTTTATAAATTTATTTTCAAAATCCTGCTACTGCTGGTCTACGGCGTAGCAAATCATGGCCGGCATATTCAAACCGCGTTTACTAAGCATTGTATCTCGCTATCTACAATTACTAGCAATCGATCATTCTAAGCATGGCGATGTGTTTTTCGAAATAATTACTGCGCCACATTAATGCCTGACAAGCTTGGCATGCATATTTCATAAACCTTCCCAAACTGGCTGGCTGGAATTTTGAACTGGGTCGGCGTTGAAGATCGCCGTCTCATGCCTCTATACGACGCATACTAGAGTTCTTTCAGAAGTTTTGATTTTTCATCATGCATGATGATGCGTAGACAGCGTATAATACTCCACATATATAGAACGCGTTATCTTCCTCGGGCTGCTTAGAATGTTGCTTTGAAATGGGTCAGCTCGTGTTAGTCAGACCGTAATGGCTGATTCCGACTGGATTATTAGGACACAGGGATCTTTGGGCTCGAATACTTAAAGGGAGACGTACTGTAACCTGAGTGTCGATTGAAGGGTGCCAGACCAGTCAAGAGAGTGAACCAGATAGAATTGCCTTAATTTTTATCTTCCCTTCTTAGATAATTTCAAAATGGGTGCTAACTGGTCCTCTCCTGGCGAGACCGAGAACGTTGATGGTTCGAGGCAAGAGTTGAGCGATCGCCTCACCATCGCTGGTTTAGGCTCCGCGTGGCCGGAACTCCTCGTTGGCGCAGATCAACTTCGCGAATACGCCGAGAGCATCTACCCAGCTAATTATCCATGGTGAGTTTCATGAATGATCTCTTATCCGAGGAGTAACTAACTTGCAATCCCAGGCTGCAGAAGCTTCTCACGGTAAACGCCCAGACTGGTGTTCAGACGCGGGCCGTCCTTGAATGCTGGAACGATCCTATGTGGCGAGGGCCGGTTCCTCCAACAATTGAGCAAGTTCACGAGGCATTTGACAAATATGCGCCGCCATTGACCGCTAGTGCTGCTCGCAAGGCTCTGGATGAAAGTGGCATTGCAGCGTCGGCTATAACGCATATGGTTTCGGTAACAGCAACGAATTGCAAGTGCCCTGGTTACGATCATCTCGTTGCCAAGGAGCTAGGGATTTCGGGAGATGCCGAAAGGTCCCTTATTGCGGGCTCGGGATGTGCAGGAGGGCTGGCCGCTCTGCGAGTGGCCAATAGTATGGCGTGCGCTTCCACCCTTCGTGGTCGGCCCGCTCGCATTCTTGTCGTCGCCTGTGAGCTTAGCAGTATCAACCTTCGTGCCGAGCTCGAGGCCGCAAATCAGTCTGGCAAGCTTCGGATTGGCGCTGCCCTCTTCAGTGATGGTGCAGCTGCTGTTGTAGTATGCAACGACCTCGCACTAAACGAGAAGACGCCGCGTCTTTTTACCATCGCCGACTGGTGCCAAAATGTTTCCGACGAGACTTACGATGAAGTCTCCGTGACAACTGTCTCTCAGGGGTTTCTAGTTTACCTGTCGAGGACTCTCCCTAAGCACGCTGCAGCGGCTGTGCATCGACCACTACAGCGGCTCTTCGGTGGAAAGGACGTCCAGAGTTTTGACTGGGCACTTCATGCCGGAGGAGCCGCTATAATAGATGGGGTAGCCAAGTCCGTTGGTATCCCCGATCACCATCTCAGGGCAACTAGGGCTGTATACGGCACAAGGGGAAATACAGCCAGCGTGACAGTGCTTGCTGTTCTTGACAAATTACGGACAATGGGTCCTGGTACCGAGGATGTCGTTGTGTGCAGTTTTGGCCCTGGTTTAACTGTCGAAATGGCACGACTCAAGCGACACTGCTAAACAAGTCTCCTTGATTTATCCTCTCTGTCACAGGCATTTGGGTATTGGTAGGTCATTATCAGTATGGGAAATCATCAATGTATTGACTATCGTCTATCTCTAAGCTATTGGACAGCAATATCTAGTATATGCCTAACTGTTTGGCTGACGTAAGTCAGACCCTTGACTCCATAACGCATATCAGGTATTCGGGCGTGGTCTGGAGTTTCGATGAGCTCATGGATGGTCACGTGACGGGATGCGAATATGGATCATTAATTATGTTAGATACAGTTACGTTACTACTGAGATTAGAAATAGAACTATGACCATTGACATGCTCTATTCTTTTCCACTACGTGTAGACGAACCAGTCGAGATCAATCTATAGTAGTAGTGAAGCTGAGAGATAGGAGCTAAGTAAGGATCACGTGGCACTCGATTATCCCATGTTAGTTCTCCTATGTTCGCATATTTAGCCCTGTTATACTAGTTCCCTTTCCATTACCTTCTTCATTTATTACTGTGGTGGAAACAATTTTGCATTTTAGGTATTCAAGATAGTATTAAGATCCTCCAGTCTAGTTTATTTTAAGATGGCGGGATTCCATAGGGTAATAATTTACGAGTGCCAAGAGGCTTTCACATGTCAAGATAGTGTATCCTCGATGCAAATGTTTCTGAGGTATTATTTCAAGCCCGACGCAGTTGATATCCACTATAGTATGTATATATGTAATAATAAAATTAGTGTGATGCTCTACAATCGGCTTGTAGTGGATTCAGTATCCACTCGGTCTTAGGTATCGGAACAGATGCACCTCTCCCGGGATTAGAAATGTTAGTTTAAAGCTAAAACAAAAAAGTACAACATAAGTTGTTAACAAAAGCTTAATTATTTAATTTAATTTACTAACGCATCTCCTACTTGAACGGGTCACCCAATTGACCGGGTCACCTTAAAACCTATATAAAAATCGATATTTAATTCTTTAATAACTTTACGAATATTATAGCTATTAAAGTGCAGTTTGAAATTCTAAACTAACAACTTAATAAAGAATTCAAAAAATTTTTTTTTTAATTTTTTAGCTATCTTATTTATAGCTATATTAAAAACTACGCTAAAATTTTGGCGTAGTTTTTTGTAAAGCCCTAAATAAAATAATAGTAAAATAAATAAAAATATTTTTGGATTTTTTATTAAGTTATTAGTTTAAAATTTTAAACTGCATTTTAATAGCTATAATATTTATAAAGTTATTAAAAAATTAAATATCGATTTTTATATAGGTGTAACGAATCGGTCTTTTTCTTATAAGGTGTAAGCTTTCCATATAAGTTGGTTCACTTACAAGTATAGGATATCGTATGGTCCGTATAACCAGGGGGGTGTAACACTTAGTAAGAAATAACATAAAGGATATTAGGTAAATGCAATAAGTAATCATTAAAAAATTAACTCCTTTATAGTTAATTCTAAAAACTTAACTATAAGCTTAAATTAAATAGTAAAGTAAAGAAAAACTAATGTTAAATACAAAAAAAACTTTTTATGTTTTTATAGTTTTTTTTTTTTTTTACATATTTCTTAAATACTTTGGATAAAAACTTATCCAAACTATTTATCACGTGACCTTTAGCGCCCATGATTAGCTGTAGCTTGTCTCTTAGTCTAGCCCTTTATCTGGTCCATAACCGCGCTAGGTTTTCCTTTTAAGCCGTCTTCCTGTTGGTTTGTAACAATAGGTTTTAAGGTAACCCGGTTAATTAGGTAACTCGTTCAAATAAAAAATGCGTTATAATTAATAATATTTTTTTGTATAACTATAACGTTATATTTATTAATATTATTTATAAAATAATTATGTTTTTATATAACGCATTTTATAAGCTAGTTTTATATATAAACAAGTTTTACATTTTTTTTAACATATTTTATAAATTAATTTATATATAAAAATATTTATTTTATTTTATTATAACTTTATAAAAAAAAGGTTATATAAAAATAAAGTTAATATTATTAAATTTATAATAAAATAACAAATTTAATAGTATTTTTTTTTTTTTTAGCTATTTTATTTTAGCATATAACGCATCCCATAAGCTAGTTTCGCACTTTTTTTAAGGTACCTTGTAAGCCAATTTTTTATATAAAAGTACTTATTCCACTTTAGTATAACTTCGCGAAAAAAGGTTATACAAAAATAAACTTGGCATTATTAAATTCGTAATTAAATAAGAAAGCTAAAGATGTTTTTCTTTATTTTCTAGCTATTTTATTTAAAGCGCTATTAAAAACTACGCTAAAATAATCCCTGCAAATTTGTTTTTTATAGCTATACGCCCAAGTAAAATAGTTAGAAAATAAAGAAAAATATCTTTAGATTCCCTATTTAATTATAAATTTAATAATGCCAAGTTTATTTTTGTATAACCTTTTTTTGCAAAGTTATACTAAAGTGGAGTAAGTACCCCTGCATATAAATTAGCTTACAGGCAGGGTTGGCAAAGTAGTAATACTACAGTAGTAAGTAGTAATACTACTACTACAGTAGTAGTAGTAACAGCTGTTACTAATACTACAGTAGTATAATAAGTGCTATTACTACTTACTACTGTAGTATTACTACTTTACTACAGTAGTAATTTTAAAAATAAATTTTTATTTTTATTTTTATTTTAAATTAATATAACGCATCCCCCAATTGTGTCATAATTCAGGTGCACTACCAACCAAACCACCAATCAGAGTATGCTCTCTCTGATTCTGTCTGCCCATATCACTATGATCTATCCAGGTGTGCTCCGCACACTATTCTTTGCTTCTACAAGCTTTAGTCTTGTATGAGACCTACTATACGGAATATACATTATATTGTACCTGACCTCAAGAGACTTCCCAAACGTAACAAATTGACTTGGCCACCTAATTGAATGGGCCACCCTTAAAACCCATACAAAAATCGTCTATGCTTTATCACGTGACTATTTAATAACTTTACAAGTTTTACTCCTATAATAAAATAAATTATATTGTTAGATTTCTAATTACAAAAGGAATTTAATAATATATTCTTTTTATTTATAGCTATTTTATTTATTAAGTTATTAAGCAATACGCTAAAATAAGCGCTAAAATAATCCTTGCTTAGCGTTATATTAGCGTATTGCTTAATAACTCGCTTAATAAATTAGCTATAAAATAAACAAAAATATTATTGAATTCCTTTTTTAGTTACAAATCTAACGGTATAATTTATTTTATTATACGATTAGAATTAATAAAGTTATTATATTGTTAAATTGTATACATTTTTATATATAAAATAATCTTTTAAATCTTTTTTATTTTTTAAAACTGTTACAATATAAATATAATAAAAAGATTTGTATATTTGGATTCTTTATTTAATTACAAATCTAATAGTGTTTTTTTTATATTTTTATAATTTTTATTAATAAAGTTATTTAAAGGTTTATATATAATATTATGTAGTGGTACGTAGTAAGGGGGTGGCCCATTCAATGGGGTGGCCAAGTCAATTGGGGGATGCATTAATAGGTTTTATATAAAACTAAAGCTTATAAAAGCAAAAAATAGTGTGTAAAGCATACCTAAATAAATTATAATAATATAAGTAAACAGAATTAAAAAAAACATACTTTAATTAATAGTTTAGTTAATAATGCACCTAAATTATAACATTAAATATATTTTTATAAACATTATAATTGCTAATAGCTTAACTAAAACTTTTTTTAAAAAAAAAATAAAACACCTTTTTAAAGCAGCTTAACTTTATAAATATTAAAAACATTTAAAAACAACAAAAATTATAAAAAATATTAAAAAACTTATTAAAAAAAAAAGGTTTAACATATAAATAACTAAATAATTAAAAAAAGTATTTTAGTTTTATAAAGTTGTAAAAAGTTATTGCTATAAACTTTTAGTTATAAAAATTATTTTTTAAAAAATGCTTTTTAAAAAGGTGTATTAAATATAAAAAATATAATTTTATTTAGTATATTAACTAAAAAAGTATTTAATAATGAACTTATGTTAAAATAATAAAAGCTTTTATACAATTTTGTTTACAAACGCAGTTATTATTATATAAAACCTATATTATTATATTAATAAATATAATACATTTAACCTAATGGCATGCTGTTGCTTATATTTAACACATTTGGGCCACTTTTTAACCTATATAAAAAACGTTTGTGCATAAATTATAACTTTGCAAAAAATGGTTATACAAAAAATTAAATAGTATTATTAGATTTGCAATTACATAATGAATTCAATAATATTTTTATTTATTTTGTAGCTATTTTATTTAACAAGTTAAATGTAAATTTAAACCTATTTTTTTTTTTTAATAACGCATGCTATAAATAATTTCTTAAAAAATAAAAAAATTTATATTTAAATTTATTATATAATTGTTATAATTTAAGTGCACTATTAATTAAACAATTAACGTCACTTACAAGTTAGTAACGCATTATAAGTTAATAACGCACTTTTTAGCACTTTTTATATGCTAACTTAAATAACTTAACTACAACATATGCAAATTAATTAAATTAATTGTAATCTTTTTTATTAAATGTTTTTATTTTTATTTAATAAGTTTGCGCATTATGTTTAAGCTTACTACAAATGTTATAGCGTTGTTAACCCGTTTATACTTTTTTTGTTAAACAATTATTTTTAGCTTTATTATCCGATTTAACTATTTTATTGTTTTTAAATTTTTATAAAACTTAGGCGTTAGCTATAATAAAAAGTTTTTTATTTTGCAGTTGTTTGTTTTTAGTTTTGCAAAGCTTTTTGTTTTTTTGCTACAAAAAAGCATTTTTATATATTAACTTCTAAATAATTTTTGTAATTAAGTTAATAAAATTTAAAATTTTAGTTAGCAAGCTTAAAAAATAATTTTTAACTTTAGTTTTAATAAAAATTAATTATTGTTTAGTTTTTAATATAATAATAAACGTTTTTAAAATTTAAAATTAAAATAGTAGTTTAGGGTTTAAAAAAAGTGTTTTATTTGTTTTTTAAATATTTAATGCAAATATAACTTTATTTATATTTAAAAGCATAATTTTAGCTGCTTTAAAACTTAATTAAATGTTTTGTTTAATAAATGCATATATAAATACATGTATAAAGCTTACAAAAAAGTTTTGCTTTTTAATATAAGTTTAATAGCGCTGCATTAAACTTTTAATATATTTATTATAACGTTGTTTTAAAACATTAAAAAAGATTAAATCGAAAAGCTAAAGCTTATATAATAAATAAGCAAGCATATAAAGCGTAATAATGTTGTTAAACTAGCAATATTTTTTAAATTGCATTAAATAATAACTTTTATAACTATTTAAAATCAAAAAGTAATAACTATTTTTAAATTAGCTTTAAATATAATTATTAAAATGTTTTGTTTAGCTAACGCTTATGTTATTATTAGTTTAGCTATTATTTAAAAAGTTTACAATTTAGTTTAGTAATAAAATAATATTATAATATTAAAACGCAAAATAAACTTTGCTTAAAAAAATAATATATAGCAGCACTGTTTAACTTTAAAAATTAATAATTTAGTTTGCAATAATTTATTTTTTATTTTTAAGCTTAGCTTATTAAAAGCGTTTACGTTTTTTAAAGCTTGTAATAACTATTTTAATAATTATTTTGTTTATTAAAAACTTTGTTTTATTAAAGTTATAAATATTTTTAATTTGTATACTGTATTTATTAATTATACGTTTTATAAAGCTAAACTATTTATAATAACTTATAAAATTTTTGTTAAAAATTTGCTAGTAATTAATTTAGCAGTTATAATATATTTAAAAGTTAAATCGTTATTATATAAAGTTTAAAGCTTAGTTAACGCTAACTTTTAACGCGTTATGTTTACGTTAAAAAATATTAGCTATTTTTTAAATATAATAAAGCTAGAACAAAAACGCTTGCACATTTAGCTTAAAAATACATTTAATAATAATTTTTTTTTTAAACATTATTAAATTTTGCTTTATAACGTTTATAACATAGTAAAGCGTATTATTATCGATTTTTTGTTTTAATATACAATTAAAAACGTTATAAATATAAGCAAGCTTATAAAAAAAAAGTTTAAAGTTGCGTTTTTTAGCTTAAATCGCTAGCTACAAATTAGCTTTTTTAGATTTTTAAACTATTATGTTGTTGTAAAATAATATATAAATAAAGTAGAAAAATAAAAGGTTGATAAAAAGTGCGTTACTAACTTGTGGTGCGTTACTGATTTGTAAGTAACGTTAATTAAAGTATGCTTTTTTTAATTTTGTTTGCTTATATTACTATAATTTATTTAAGTATGCTTTGCATACTATTTTTTGCTTTTATAAGCTTTAGTTTTATATAAAACTTATTATACAAAATATATATTATATTATACTTAACTTTAAAAGACTTTTTAAACGTAATAATTTTAAAGCTTTTATTTAAAAGTTATTTATAATATATAACTACTATAGCTTTAAAACAACCGGCTTGCTTTATTTTTTTTATAAAACCTTTATATATAAATTATTTATAAAATAGCAATAAAACATTTTTAAATAATAATAAAAGCTAAAAGCTTTTAAATTTTTTTAATATTAATATAATAAAATTAAAAAAAGCTTTTATTTAATTATTTTAACAGCAAAATGCTTAATTAACTACTAAGTTTAATAAACTAAAAAAATAATTAAAGTAAAAAAAACAGTTTATATTAAATTTGTATAAATTGCGTTTTAAAAAAGGATATAAAACAATAATAAAAAAAAAAAAAAAGTTTTAAAAATTAAAAAATTAAAAAATTTAAAAAACTTTAATAATTTAAACATTTTTTATTAAACTTTTTATTATACTATTTTTTTTAATTAACAATTTAACTTTAGCTATTATATTAAAAATAACTTTTTTAATTTAAAGCTATTTATATTATTATTTTTATTATTATTTTTATTTTTTAGTTAAAAAAAGCATTTTTAAAATTAAGCTAAATATAAATTTTATTTACAACGTTATTAAAACAAATATAATAATAAGTTTAATAGTAATATAAACTTAAACAAGCTATTTAAGTTTAAATATTTTTTATTTAAAATAAATTTTATTTATAATAAATAAGTTAAATAAATTTAAAAATTAAATTTTATGTTTATTAGTTTAACATATAAGTTTTAATGTTATTTTAAACATATTTTATATATATATAGCAAAATAAACTAAGTTTATAAAAACTAATATTATAGTTTTATTTAAAGCTTAAATAGCAAAAACTAGCATTAATATAAATATAATTAAAATGTATTTTTTTATATAAATTAAAACTTTTATTTTTCAGTTAGCTTTTTTAAAAGCTAATATTAGCAGCAAATTAAAAACAGCTAAACAGCTATTTAATTAAAACCTTAAAACTTTTAACTATTATTTTATTTAAATTAAAAATTAAAAAAGCAAGTAAACTAATTTTAAAAAAGCTATATTATACTATTAAAAGCTTTTTGTTATGCTTTAAAATAAAATATTTAGTTATTTTAATTTATTATTTATTAAAAAAATTAATATAATAAATATAACTATATAACGTTAAAAAATAATAAAACTAATTAAAAAAAATTAAAATTAAAAAAATTTTAAGCGGTTTAAATTTTAAACTAATTTTAAATTAAACAAAAGCTTTTAATAATATTAATATTTAAATAAAAAAAATTATTATTACTAAAGCTAAAAACATGTTAATATAATTAAAAAGTATAATAATTACTATATTAATAATAACTAAAAAAGTTTTAATTAAAATAATATTAACAACAAACATAAGCGCTATATTATAAAAAAAATTTTATTAAATAACAATAGCTTTTATTTTTTAATAAAATATATTTGTAATAATAACAACTTATATAAAAATTATAAGTTAGCTATAAAAAATATTAAATGTTTTAATTATAATTAAATAAAGTATATAAATTATAACTGCTTATAACTTTAAAAAGCTAAAAAACGAAAAATTTAGAAAATTTAAACTATTTATAACTTAAATAAATACTGTTTAAAAAATAATAACAATATTAATTATATTTAATTTAAGTTTTTATTAAAAAGCTATGCAAATAATAGCTAAAAAAAAAACAAATAAGCTTAATTTTTAAAAATATTAAGTTTAAGCTTAGTTAATAGCTTTATATTTTAATTTTGTAACGTTTTTATACTTTTTATAATATTTATATTACATTTTTTAAAAACTTTTTATTTAAACTTATATTAATTTAAATTTATATATTAAATGCAATTGCGTTAATTATACTTTTGCTTTTTATTATAAATTAAAAAAAACTTTTTTTTGTATTTATTTTTTATAATATGCTGCTAATAGCACTTTTTTTATATATAATGCTTATTAAGTTCTTTATAAATTAATTAATAGCTGTAAAGTTATTTAAAAATTTTGCTGCGCTTATATTATTATTAATAAAAATAATAAACTTAAAAACAGTTTTGTTTTGCTATTTTAATTAACTTTAAAAAATTAAAATGTTATATTAAACTTAGGCTTTAATTAATAGTATTTTAAACTAATAACAGCTTTTTAATTTGCAAAAGCTTATTATAATTAAAAGTTTTATTAAATAATTATTTAACTGCTTAAACTTGTATAACTTAAAAAAGTTTTAGCTAAATTTTATAACTTAGCTATTTTTTTTAATAATAATAAAGCTAGCTTATTTTTTTTATTTTAAGCGCAGTAATTTTATAATAAACTTATAAAATAACACTATAGTTTTTTATTATTTTATATATTTTTTAGTATAAAATAAGCTAACAGCTTTATAAACTTGGCTTAATAAAATGTTAAAAAGTAAAAAAATATGCAAATTTAAAAGCTTATACTTATATATTAATTATAAAAAACTTAATTAAATTATAATAAAAAATTGCTTTATTTTTTTTATTATTTTAAAAATATTAAATAAGCTGTTTTATACTAAAGTTTTTATTAAAATTAACTTTAAAAACGCTTATTATTATATATAAGTTAAAAAAAAAAACAAATAAAAAACAGCTTTTTATATTAAATATAATTATTATAAATTTTTTATTATGCTTATAAGTTTATATAACGCTTTTGCTATTTTTTAAAATTATATATAAAAAACATTTAATAATATTTTAAATATTTTTTGTTTTATATATATAACGTATCTCCCACTTGATTTTGGCCACCCTATTGGATTGGCCACCCCGAAATACATACAAAAAACGTCCGTGCGCTTTTAAATAACTCTACCAATATAA